>PVHY01000863.1:0-189286 GCA_004024945.1 Uropsilus gracilis | reverse complement strand
AACAAAGGTGTGAAAAACTTACCGTGGAACAAGGATAGCCTCTTTAATAAATGGTGCTGGGAAAATTGGACTAAGACATGCAAAAAAATGGACCAAGAAATCTCCCTTACCCCATGTACAAAAATAAACTCAAAATGGATAAGAGACTTAGAGGTCAGACCTGAAACCATAGCATACATTGAGGAAAACTTGGGCAAAAGTCCATCCAATCTAATAGAAGAATATGGAACACCTTCTCTCCCAAGCTCCTGGCAGGGGACTGTCTTCTGGGAAGAGACAGGAAATATCTTTGTCCATATCTCCATTACAGAAACTGAATTTTGAGTAAATGCTGTAGAGAAGTAAGGTTCCTTTCATTGGTCTGCATCACACTTATACATGTGAGGTTGTACTCGGTGCCATATGAATGAAAACACTTCTAATTCCAATTACTTTGACCCTCTTTCATGAGAAGAGTGTTTTACATTCAGGCATGCAAAGCGAACATCTCAAAGGTGTCCCTATATCCCACTGAATTTAGTTTCTAAAGAAGAATTTCTCATTCAGACAAAGTGTATCATTGACCTCTTTCTTATTGTATCACTGGTGATAAGCTTCAGATTTTACCCAAGGGTATGTGTGGAAACCAAATAGTCAACTGGAGAGTTTCAACTCTTTCTCAAAAGAATTAAGTACAGGCACCCTCAAAAATAGTGGAACCTACGTAAGTCAATAGAAAAGATAGTGATAGATTCTTTGTCATTATAGCCTAAATTATAATTAAAATACTTGGCCAGTTGACACAGGCACAGACCTGAAAGAACTTTTCTCAGCTTATAATTTAAATATGCATGTATGTGTACACACACAAGCATAAGTACATTTAAAATAATCTGTAAGTACAGATTACTCCATATTATAGAAAACACATCATCGACTACTGGGATAAAGGAAAATATAGGCTCCAAAGAAGGAGAAAATTTCGGATGAAATAACTTTTTTTTTTTTCTGATGATATCTTCAAGATGTAAGCTGTGTCAAAACTGCTCCAATTTTAGACTTTCTTTTTTATTAAGTTTTTCTGGTCAAATGATAACAATAAAATGAATAAAAAGTTTTAATAAAGAACTGTCTATAAAGTATACTATAGTTATAGTTACTGATAACTATCTAGAAAAATATTGCCTGTGAAAGCCTGGAGATACAAGAAAAATAATGCATTGTATATTTAGAGTTCATTTTTATTGTTAGAATTGTACAATATGCCTATATTACCTTGTAATTGACATGATAAAATTAATATAAAAATGCTTCAATACTAAAAGGGCACATAAATACTTTGTTGAAATAATTTTTAACTTTGTATTATAGTTTTAGTTAAAAGATAGGAAATAATCTTTAAAGGCAACATAAAGTTGCTATGGGCATTAGATTTTTTGTGTGTGTGTGAAACTGATTTAAATAAGTCAAAACTTTAGCAATACATTTCTGTAGGACTTATTTTGTAATAGAATATATAATAATAAATTTCATAAATTCAAGTAACTTATTTTAAGCTTCTCATGGGGTGATTATTGTTTAGAAAGAACTACAAGTGATTCTAAGAAATATAGGGATGGGCCACAATATTAAAAAATACAATTGAATTTCTGACCAGTTAATAATGCTAAAATCTTCCCAGGAGCAGCAAAGGAAATCCAGATACTAAAAAACTCAGCATTACATTAAAATCCATGTAAAAATATGTTGTTTTCAAATTTAAGTAGTGGGGACAAAAATGGGGGGGAAATGCATCCACATTCAAGAGACAGTATGTAGAGTAAAATATGTATAGTCAACAAAGGAAATAACTCAAAGTATTTAACGTTATTTTATGAAAACACTTAAAATTTATGAACCAGTAAGATGATCATAATCATCTTAAAATATGTTTTTTCTTTATAGGTTTTATTAAAATATTTCTCAGAGTTTTATTTTTAAGGCTATTAAGAATAATGAAGAGAAAGATGAAAACTTAAAATGTAAATCCTTATGTTAATTTAAAATTTTTCAATTCTAGAAAAAATTAAAGACTTGTATCTTTTTCTGAAGGAATGTTCGACCTTGAAATTACCACAAACCCTGATATAATATAAAATATCCTGACTATTATATGCCCAAGAATCTCTAGTGGAAAAAATATATAAAATAAATTTCTATTAAATTATTCTGATTTTAGAAGGCTTTTAATAATTGTGTTATGAAAGGTGCCAGAATAATTTTAATTTTGTATTGTTATTTGCATAATTTTGTGTAGTGTTTTCATGTTATTTTCTGTGGGGGACTGTGTTATATAAATGTCTTTTAACATAATTTAATAGGGTCATTCATGTGTGATCTGTAAAATAAATCGTTGCTCTAAATTTAAATCAAATATGTTATTGTCAACCTTCCTTGTCATATGCCCCACATAAACAAATCTCACTGAGTTTTGGAGATGGGGGTCAGATGGTCATAAAAGTTTGCTGTTGCTGTAAATAATATTCCTGGAAAAGTGAAGACTATATGTCATTTTCAATCATAGTTAAAAGTCTCCATTTAGTCATACATTTCCTTAATATAGCAGAAAACTAACCTTTCAGTCATAATTTAAACTGGAATAGCAACAGCAACAACAAAATGATTCAATAAGCCACTGTCTTTAGTTTTTCTTAATTTATTATAATTGTCATCTTTATATTTGAGTTCACTTCAAAGGTACCTGAATATTCTACTAGCACATTGTCCAAAATATCCTTTGTCATTACTGACTTTTGACCTTATCTAATTACTTCTGAAATGAACTTCTGTAAATTAGTAACATAGCCAGATCCCTCGATAATCATGAAGCCAATATGAGACAATCTAGTTTGTAAAAACAACATTGATTTAGCTCTCTAATAATTCCTTTAGGAGCAAGAAAACATTTCTAAAAATGGTGCTTTAGATGTACATAGAAACATGAGACGGAAGGAAAGAAGTAAGTAGAAATGTCATTATAAAAAGAGATCTTAGTGAACTATATCTGAGTAGAAACAGATATTTTAAGTACTCTGCAACAGTTATATTGCATTTAATATTATTTCCCTCTTTTCTATATTCACAATATATCAGTCTAAAGTAGAACTTAATTTTGAAAGTTCTTGCAGAGTTGAGGCCTACACCAATATTATTATTTCTCTCTTTGTTCTAAGCAGTATCCAATGCAAACAGGCCCTTAATCACTGCTTTATAATCATGATTAATCCAGATGCTTTAGAGAAAGTTTCTACTTGCAAAGTGCCAGTAACTTTAAGACATACCAGCATAATTTGCACAATTTAATTTAACAAAAGAAGCATTGCCAGTATACATTTCTTGAAATTAAAATTATATTTTCAACTAGAAACAACAAGACTCTAAATGAGTCTCTTCAATTAGTACTAATGTGATTTAATGACAAAAATCAGTCCAGAGGATGTTCAAAATTTTAGAAATAAATCAAGCTGGATGTCTCAAACATAAGAACACCAGTTCACCCCTCACAATCACTTCGGAAGAAAATACAAGCAAAATCAAGTTTTCAGTACTGAATACTAACACAGGGCAAATACCCATTTTACAACCTGACAAACAGCAGATGTGACACATGCTTAATCAAACAAAGCCCAATGTCATATTTGTGACATCTGATTATTATTACATGAAAATACAATGATTTTTAGCAGTTACACAAAGCTGTATGCATTCTGAATTGAGGGATCAGAAAAAAAATAGTCAAACCTTTGATAACTAGGACTCACTGATTGAGTTTAACATATGCACCCTTGTCTTATGGGTCAATCAAAATATTTAATAAATGTATGTATGTCTCTTTTAATACACATAGTCTAAGAACTCATCAACTCTTCTGTATCCAAATCACTGCAGTCTGTTCATATCTATATACTCTAGAGTGGTCTAATATTTTTATATATTTAGTAATGATTACCGATTCATCACATCGTTTACTCTCTTGTCCTTACCTGAAGAGTTTTCCATTTTGTGACCTTATTATATATGCTTTGCAAAACCAAAAACATGACAGATAATCTATCAGATATAAATCCTCAGTCTTTTTCTCAAGCTGAAAAAAAAAGAGAGAAATAAAGAGAGTTCACAGAACCTGTGTATTTAGAATCACTAAAATTTACTGGTACTTGTGATTGGCCATAAATGCTGACTATCTCTTTTTTTAAGCATCTTAACTAACTCTCCCATTTTCTTAATTTCTTGTAATCTACTGACCTTGCTTTTCAAATTGTACGCATCTTCTTTATTCTAAAAAGAGGAACTTATTTTGAACATCATTGAAATAAATAGGATCCATTTGATAGAATGCTGTTAACTTCTTGTATCACCTCTATTTAGTTGTATCACTCCTTTGAATGTGTAATCATACATCCCATTTTTTAATTTTTACATAATGATAATATTTTATAAGGATAATGCCTATTAGTATAAGAGAGTGTGTTTATGTTTGAGGGAGAGGGTGCATTTTTTGGAGCTTTATTTTGAAACCAACTTAAGGAATATATCTATCTATATAGAGGTATTCAAATATGTAACAAAACTCACTGTAACCCAAATGTCTGAAGTTGTGATTTCACACGGAAATCATCATTCTAAAATTATTTGACTTTTTGAAGATTTTAGTTGATTCTTCAGCTCCCATAATGCCTGAAGATATAAATATAAATGTGTTTGAGTTATTTTTATTTATTGTTTTGATGGGGGGGTTAAAAATACACTAGGTATCAATGATAATCTATCTCTATTTCCACCAATAGTTTTGCAAGTTTAACATCAATAATAGCATGTGAATAAATTTCTGGAAAGATGACTGACTTGATCATTTAAACCAATTAACAAAATCCTAGTAAAACTCTGAGTAAAACATTTACTAAAATTTAAAAATCATCAGACAACAGGAAAATAAGAATTCATCTAGTCAAAGTTATAAACAGCATGAGCCTGGACTGGTAAGACCAATAATTACTGAAGTCAATTATCTTAAAGGTCTTTGCTGACATATTCAAATTTAAATTTAAATTTTGAAACCTGAAGTCAAAACCCAGAGACCAAATAAAGTGTCAAGTAACAACCCTCCTTAGAGAGTTGGACTCCTTAATATCCTCTCACCACTTGACATAGCCATGATCATGTTGTCAAAGATAACTTGATGAAGTAAAAGTATTTTATTCCATTTACATTTTATATACTCTCCTATTTGGAATTGGAAGACAATTTACAAGTCTACCTTTGAAGACTGAAGAATTATTTCTAATCTTTTTGAAGTAGACATATCTGCTAAAATATTTGAAATTATTCTACAAGGAGTATTTATTCTCCCCCACCATTATTAAACTACTTAATCATTGACGTATTACTAAAGCTTCATGACGTTCTTTCCATCTTCCAGGAATTTTTTTAAGAGCTACTTAGTACAATATGGGTACAGGTTTTTATGTAGGCATGTATTTTCTTGATGGTTCAGTAAATTTCTAAGAAGTTGAGGTAATGATAACATGGCCAAGGAAAGAGGATTTACTAATCAGATATTGCTACAGAATTAAAGAAAATTCAATCAATTCTAAAAATGTTTTTGTAATTTTTCCCTAGAAGTAATTCTCAGAAATATTTAAGTCAAATTGAACAATTTAGGAAAAATAAGAGCACCTTTGATAAATTCAAAATGAAAATCTAAAAAAGCTAGTGATGGACAATGAGAAAGGTGAGAATTAATGTATAGAAGTACACTTCTAAGTTAATAAAAGGAAAGGAAGACAAAATGAGTTAGTATTGAATCTTGTATAAAAAAAAATCTATAGGCTTACTCTTATATCATTGTGCCAATAATTAAATTGAGTTTTAATATTGTTAAATAACTAACTTCGACTCAACAACAAATGAATTGAAGAGGCATTACACCTCAAAGCCTTTGTTCATTCCAATAAAACACTCTGACTTTCTAACATATATATAAGGAATTTCATAAAAATATACCAGC
This sequence comes from Uropsilus gracilis, assembly GCA_004024945.1. Taxonomy (NCBI): domain Eukaryota; kingdom Metazoa; phylum Chordata; class Mammalia; order Eulipotyphla; family Talpidae; genus Uropsilus; species Uropsilus gracilis. The sequence goes on along the minus strand of PVHY01000863.1, from coordinate 183,261 downwards.
AGCTGATTTTTGAAAATTCTTCTTTTTTTCCTCCTAATTTTCCTAAATGCCTCCATCATGATATGTTCTAAAGACAAGGACAAATAATTGTAGTGATGACTAGTAACACCAATTATTATGTTTCATAATTTATAAAGATACAATGAACTACTTTTTATTTCTATGAACAAAATTTTGAATAAACATTTTAGTTTATAACATTCATTTTAAATATTTCCCTATAATTTATGGCCTAATGTTTCAATAATAAGTAAAATTTGCATCTACTTCTTGTGTTGTTTAATCCTATATCAGCCATCTTAATAAGGAAATGCTGTAGAAATAACTGACAGAATTAGCTTATAGATCAACAAAGTATCTCTTATACATAAGAAATATAAATGACAGCTATCAATGACTATCAGGAAACACTATATTTTAATAAATTTTATAGTTTAGTAACACATCAATTAGCATTTGCTTTGCTATTGTAAGGTTTTAAACATTTAAATTTTAATAGATTGAAACTTGTTGCTAAAAGTTTTCAGACAATATTTTCAAACTTAATGATTTTCATTCACCTCAACTTTAGTCTAGACAAAGACTAGATGGAAGTAATAGCATGCAATGCCTTATTCATGATAAGCTATTTAAATGTCTAACTCACAACACAAAGATCATGAGAGGATCTTTTTTAAAAAAATCACTCATCTTCACCCAACACACACAAAAAAGAACAGAATTTGTGGATGTTATGGAGATGAAAAGGAATCAGATAGAGAAAGCCAGAAAGTAAAAAGAAAAGAGATAAAGCTTTTTAAAAAGTGGGGAAAGAAGAGATCACTGCCTATGTAACCTTTAATAACAGTATGGGGTAAAATTGAGAATGATGGCTTTCTCATTTCCCTCCAGTATAATCTCCCTATTTAAAGTTCACTCGGCTTCATGTGAATAATGCATGTGTGCTGACATTCCAGAATAGGAAGAAATAACATGAGCCATAGTTTAATAAGCTTTAAGTGAACAATACCATTTCCTAATATAGTGAGAAACTGAGAGTGGAGTTCATCAAATGAAACCACAGTCATCACTCATCTTTAAAAATGTTAATAATTGGTTTAAGAACCACAATTTTCTATTTTATAGAAGCATGAGAAAAGACAAAATGTTCTTCTTGAACATACATTATTATTCTTTTATTTGTTTACAATGTGCTGTTACATATAGGTTTAGCAAATGCAACAAAACACAATTTCACAGAAATTCTGTGCTTTAGGTAAATTGGATGACACAGAAAAAAGAATCTCAAGATTATTTCTAATATCAAAGGTTTTTGGAAAGTAGTGCTATAGCACTTCATATATCAAACATGGTAAAACAGTCAACATATTTAACAAAGATATTTTTAATATCTGAAGATTACATTATACTTTCAATGCACACTCTTTTATATGTCTTAATACTTGTATTTTATATTAAGCTTTGCTATCTAAGGTTCTTTGCACCTTGTGCTTCTTCAAATTTTTATCAAGTCTTGACAATTGAATCTCCATCTATATTTCAAAGTCAGCTTTCTCATATCCACTAAAAACCTGCTGTCATTTTTACTGTAATAACATTTAGTCTATTCACAAAATTTGGAGAAATTAACATTTTTATAGTATTCTTTCAATACATGAATGCATATGACTGCATCCATTATTTAGACAATTCAAAGCCTATAACTGAAATATTTCACAATTTTCAATTTAGATGCCTTTTATATCTTCTATTTGACACAACGTTTTAAAATGTTTTGTTTATCATTTTTCCTAAACTCATCCATTCGAAAGGCCTTATGATGAGAGGTCAGAAGTTTTCACTTGTAGGTGTTTCTTATCCATAAGTAGATGCTGGTGAAACATGGAAAATGAGAACTTACCATTATCTCATCTCTTATTTCCACTCCATTGAAAATAATTAAAGCAGTTACCTATTCAGGAATCATATGGACTAGAGATTTCTAGATAAAGTCCAGATATTTAAAATGAATTATTGAAAACAAGTTATCTTGAGTATAACATTTGATGCTTGATTCAACCAGACTTTTTAACCTAAGTATCCATCAAAGTAGATTGGTGTATAAAGAAAATGCGTACATTTTCACAAGAATGCTGCTTAGCTAAAAAGAGATGAGAAATTGCCACTTGCAGGACTATGGATGCTGCTAAAGATGATTATTAAATGAAATAAAGCAAAAGAAGAAAGATAAATATATTATTTGACTCAGGAAGAAGATAAATTAAGAAAATTAAAAAAAAAAACATGCAAAATGTTTAGATGCAGAAAACAGGCTCCTGGGGATTAGAGGGGGATGGGTGGAGGTAGCTTTGTCTCTTATTCACCAACTTTCCTGGTTTCTCACTCCCTGCCTGCAAACTCACAATAGTAATGTGGGAAGTGGTATGGGAAAAGGCAGGGTTTGCATGTTTTGTTTGCCACATACTTGTTTCTTGAATTAAAACATTTAGACAGGGAACTGGAAAACGAAGGAGTCAAAACAGAGAAAGAAGAAATCACAATGAACTATCGTGGTAGACTATAGGTGATTGGGTGGTGCTGGGTGCACTATGGTAACAATATCAGATGGGAGCAACCTAATATCACCTCAATTAAAAATTAATAAATTATTGGATTTTAAAGATACAATTCCAAATTTGTTAGTATTAATTGTCAAATAGATGTAAAATCTATAGCTTCAAATATATTTACATTAAAATAATTAATACTTCTCAGGTAGGTAAGTATATTTGATAGATTTACGCAGGTTTTCTTTAAATCTATTGTGTCAATATTATGCATTGTAAGATGCTTATCGCTTGAGGAAAGTACTTTATTTAACTCCTCAATTTAATCTGTACCATTATTCCATGTGAAACCTTCATAATATTGTTTGAATATAGTTTATCTAATAGATCAACTCGTCATTGTGCCTATTTATACAGTTCACTACAGATAATGACTTTACCAATTTTGAAACTAGAATTTTCTGGCATAATATAATTTGTTTTCATGGTTAAAATATTTATATATAACTTGTTTATGTGAATCTGCATCATACCTGGACAGGAGAAAAGGCAAATTACTGTGATTCCTCAAGGAAAATCAGCTCACTTTATCCAATTTATAATTTATATTGTATTAACCTAAATTTTAAAGTAATATACCCTTTTAAATCACAGGTTAATCTGACCTAAGCAATAGGAGTTCATAAATGAGCATAATATGAAAACACTGACCTTTTACTTTAAAAGGAGCAAAAGGAAAACTCCAGTGTCAATAATTCCAAACTATATTGATTTGCTGATGTTTTTATCTTCAAAATGTTAGATTTAAAGATGTTTAACATTTGTAATCTTATTGATGATGGTAACGAATGAAAGCAAAATAGTAAGTTTGCATCCTAAGACACATAACTAGAATATGTCGGTAGTATAGCCTATGATAATCTAAGATATATATAAAGAATTTTATAAAATGTATGATACAAATAATTATCAGTTGATTAATTGTCATATTATTAGTAACTTTATGACAAATTTATAATATGAATTATTATTCACAAAAATAATACATAGTGTTATTGCTAAGAATCTTTATTTAGTTTTTATAAAGAGTTAGGATATGATGACCTTAAGTAAACATTCTATTCCCTAAGTTAATACTATATTTATGTAAAGTGCATCTTTAATGAACCTCTTTTTCACACAATAAAGATAAATGGACATTACCAACAGTGAAAATTGTGCTGGTTACAGTAGTTGATAAAGTGGGAGATTAGAACATTCATGACACATGGTCCCATGACTCTATATGAATGAAAAAAATTATAGCTTTTGGAATACTTTAATGTTCTTTTAAATTAAAAAAAAACTATCATCACTGACATTGATAATAAACTTAATTCTTCTAAGCTAACTAAACTCACTCATGTCTATTTAAATTAACATTAGAAGAATCAATTTCTATTATCAACTCCCAAACTTTAGTCATGCTGAGAGTGTGAGAAGATTGTTTTTTGATTAATGACTTGTAACCAAATTGATAAACCTGGTACTGCTCAAAAAACAAAAACAAAAGGTAAGGTGCAGAGCATAGGAAGACTGAAATATAGGCAAGAGAACCAAGAGAAAATTGAATGACAGTCATCCAAACCAAGGGGAAATTGCCAGAAAGACAAGTAGGAGTGCCAGATGGGGTTGGACAGATATTGAAATGCAGATGTCACTCATTGTTAATAGACTGAATTAGGAGAGTCTCAAAATATGAAGAAAATCTTGATTAGCAAATGGTGTTATAAGAATACTATCTGATGACCATTTAAACTAAAAGTTGGCATTTTTACAGTAGAAGGAAATAGTAACAAGTTTAAAAAGCAAACCAGAATTCAAAATTGAATTTGAACTATTAAACCATTGCTGATGGAGTTCAACGGAAATGATGGAGTTCAATGGGAGGTCAACAGGATTAAGATATCTATTAAACATAGAAATTGTTTTAAGCAACAAAACTGATTGATTACCTTTCAGAAATTTAAAGGAAGGGGAGTCATGTCTAAAATCATTGTATTTACATTTAAGGTAAATGTGACTAAAATATGTGACTAAAGTCAATTGTTCCTAAAATTATGTATTACACTTATTTTGATTTTTCACTTTCAAGTTCTTCAATTTTAATGTAGGTAAGTAAACATAAGGAGCACTCCCCAATGAGTTGGGCCCATGGGACTAATATATGTAAAGCTGAAAAGACTTTAATTCTTCTTTATTCAATGTGACTATGCCAATCACACTACTTGTCAATTTTAAATGAGAAGAAAAAGGTTTTTTTGCAAGTTTCCAATTGCAGAGAATAGACATAGAAGAATGTTCAGTGTCATAAGGTGATTTTTCTTTGCCAGGATTACAAACAGCTGTGGGTGACAGAACCTCCTGCTTCATGGTTTGACAGACTCATGTAGAAAGTATCCAGCTGTGGTTTTGGTTCAAAATCAAGCTACACCATAATTTAACAGAAAACCACCAACCAGACTTTGCCAACTTGCAATTTCCCTTGATCCTCAACCTGGGAATCATTGCCCAAAGCCTGGTTAGGAGGCTGATTGAAGACTCCCGCCTCCCATTTTCTGCCAGCTTATGGTGCATTAACGTAGTTCTTTCTCACATGTCTTCCATGATATAATCTAGGACTTTTGTACCTTTTAATACTAGGCTCATGTTCTATAGGAATATTCATGTATTCTAAACACATGTTGATGTTCAATGACCAACATGGGAAATGTATAGAATGCTATAACATGACTCCAAAATACATGTATATTTAGCACATAAATTCAATTGAAAACAAGGAAACTGTCATTTGAGACAACACAGATAAATCTTGAGGACACTACGTTAAGTGAGATAAATCAAAATGAGAATGAAAACTGCTATCCGAATTGTCTGATGTGTGGAATCTAAAATGCAGAACTGAGAAATAGAGCAAATGAACGAGTTCCAGATGTTGAGGTGTGAGAGGAATAGGGAAATGTTGGCAGAGGTCATACTTCCAATTACAAAATGATTACATTCTAGAGATCAAATGGCTATGGTAAATAGTGAACACTAATATATTTTATAGTTGCTAAGATTATAGATCTTGAATGTTCTCCCCCTCAACCCCTATGATAGCTGTGTGAGGTGATGAATCAATGGCTCATCAATGGTGATGAATCAATCTGATTGTCGAAATTATTTCACAAATTACACATCATCATGTTGCACACCTAGATTTTATACACTATTATTTGTCAATTATATTGTAGCAAATTTGGGATAAAAGTATTTGCAAATAGTACTTAGACAATTTACAATTACTGTAAGTTATTTATCCTGGCAAAGGACAAAAAGGAGCAGAAGAATTGTGTAGGTTTCTCTGCCCCAGGCTGTTCCTTTTATCTCTAATATGATGAGCGGGTTTTTAAATATCTCATGTGCCTCTAAAGTATAATCAGTTCAGAAGTGTTGCTTCAGGCAAAAGTTTCTGTGCCTGCGATTATTACCAGGCTTCCTAAGGATGCCCATCCTTTGAAGCAGAGACTGATTATTTGAGACTCATCACTTTTGTGTTCCTTATCCTACTGTCACAGTATACTTACTAGCTTTGTTTACTTTCCCTAATTAAATAGTCAATATTAATAGTAGTCCTCTCTGCAGTTTTTTTCCCATGAAGAGTGGGGTCCTTTATTCTGGGAGTGGATAAGTCCAGCAAAATTCTGCCATTGCTATACTTGCTCAATTCCTCAGTTATCATCTCTCTTAGGGCCACTGAGGATTTTTCTTGTAAGTTCTAAACTTTTCATTTCCATTAGTCCACAGCTACAATGTAATTTGGAATCTGTGGGGTTTTATTCTTTACTATTTAATTGAAAAGATTTTGTGATGTTTTTCCTGGTTATTATTTATTATGACTTCAAGCATGAAAAATGAGGGGAATTGATCCAAGACTTCTGCTATGTTTCTAGAGTATTGTTATTTGTGTATGGATGATTTAGCAATAATAACAAAAGTAACAATGCTGAGACAGTGGGAATTAATGAATGAAAATAAATGAAAAGGATTCAAGAGCAGTAACTGTGGCGAATGAATAATTAAAACCCTAAAGTAAAGACAGAATCACATATTTCAAGAAAATTAGCAGTTTAATTTTATAGGTGTGGATTTATCATTCGCTTTTCCTTGACAAAGCGTTTCCTGTTTTTATATCCAAGGAAATTAAATTACTACTGTGGTATTGTTTAATGTTGCCTGCTTTCATTAAAATTTAGCTTCAAAAAAGTTCCCCCCACCCATCCTCCTTTTTCTCTTCTTACTTCCCTTCTCTCTCCCTTCCTTCTCTTATCCCAACCAAAATTTCCTCTTCTTTTATTAATCAGTTTTTTTCCAGCAGTGCATTGTTTTGATGAATGAATGCCTAAGTGAATATATATATTTATATATGTTATATATATATATATATATATATATATATATATGTTTGTGTAACATCTCAAAATTGCAGAATTTCAAGGTACCACTATTATTTTAGTTTCAGGAGTATGGGTCATTATTCAATGAGGCTCATTAACAAGCTGGCTCTTTGTCCTTGAAGCTTTTCTCACCCTATACAGAATCAATTCTTTGTGCACTTTCAGCTTTAACTTTAATGCTCCCTCCCCATAGATCTGTTTTCTGATTGGCCTTTCCAAATATAAGTTTTGTGGCGCCTTGACTACTCCATATCTCCAGAACTCACACGATGGTTCATAGATAGTAGCCACCATTAAATATATGTGAGGGATACATTTGGCAATAATTTCTATTTGTTACTCATGACAAATTACACATGAAGATACCAGGACTGTGAAAGCACAGCTAAGAAACTATGCACATCTACAGTATTGATTTGTAGTTATTTTTGAGTGACATTTAAAAAGATAGTAAACCACTACTTTTGAAGTTATTTGTACAATTTGGGGGAATATTATTAAATGCTTTACTATTAGCACCATTCATATGTTAATATTTCATTTGCTTTTGAGGAAATCAGTTTGAAGAAATTATTTCACCATAAAACTCTGAGTTAAATCATCAAAGTAAAGTGCAAATCAAGTGTTAGCTAGATATATTTCATAAACTTTCTCTTTTATGTATTTTAGATGCACTTTACTAAAGAAGTGTATGAGTAAAATCAGTAATTTCATTAAATGTATAATATTTAATCAATGGAACACTTAATAAAAGGTTATGGTATTCGCCAAACTTTACTCAGTAATTCATTCAGAGTATGTACATTTCTAGATACTAAGACAGAGAGGAAATAAAAAGAAACTAATAAGAAATTCTTTATGCAATGCTCTTCCAGTTTTTCATTGCGATTCAAATAATCTTAATAATATCAATTTAAAAGGAAAAAAAACAAGCTAAACCACCGATTGAAAACCATAACAATTGAGAGCATATGATCTTTGCAAAAGATCTCAAACAAGTTGAAGTTCATGTATTAATATGACCTAAAATAAAAATATGAATAAATAGGTATTTTGTTATCAAAATGATGCACTAGAACAAAAAGACAACTGAATACAGTTGGTTTATCTAGTATGATTTTGGGGACAAATTTGTTTTGATTCTTGTTGTTCATATTACTATGGGGTCCTTTTCATTTGGTGCTGTATTATTGTCATTTGGGGATAAAATGTGAATGGCAAACAAATGAATCCAAAGATTAAATTTAAACACATTAGTTCAAAGAAAAAATAATTTCAGTTTAAATGGTAAAAGAATTAAAATTCCATGATACATTAAGCAAGCCTGCTTCAGGAAAAGCGGAAATGAAAAACCCTCGAGTATAATCATCCAGATGTTAGACTTTTCAGTCACATGCTTTGCTACTAACAGCAATTAGTAATCTAACTGTGGCTTACTATTCAACAGCAGTGCTAATCTCTGTGAAGAAAATTTTGTCAGTCCATATAACCTAATGCACAAAGACAGGTCTAACACTGTCTACATATTTTTTTTTCTTTTGATATTTAAATAATTTCATATTTTCCAGAATTTGCTTTTGTACATGATAGTAAATGATTGGGTCTTATGGTCTTCTCTATAAATAATTGATTATAATTCTTTTGGATAGATCTCCTTTTACTCACCAAGATATCCTGGTAATTGCCCCGATATGTTCTATTTCTGAACTGAGTTCCGCTGATGTATTTATATATAACTCTGTCAGTGTCATGTTTTGTTAATATAAATATGGCTTTGTAGTCAGTTACTATATAACCACAATTTTTTCCTATAAAGTTAGTTTTTTTCTGAAAATTGCCTTTGTTATTATTAGCTTTTGCTATCCAAAATTTAATTTCCTTATAGTGAATATTATTATTGGAATTGAGTGTATTATCTGATGAATTTAGAGAAAAATATTATTAAATATTTTGTTAGGTATAAACATACATATTTATACATAGATTTGTCTATTTTCTATATATATATATAATTTTCTCTGCCAATGTCCTCTTTATCATTATTTTTATCTTAGGTACTTTATAGTTTTTTGTTTTTGTTTTTACAAATTTAAATTGTAACTAAAACACTCTATATTCTATTTGTTGATAGCTTGTAACACACAATTAATTTTCATTTAAAAATAATATATCCAGTAAATCCTATGAACTTATGAACATTGTTTCTCTTTAAAGTTCACATTGATGTCAGTTATAAGTATTTAGTGTCTTTTTTTTTACAATTTATATGTTTTTCTCTTATTAATGTACTGGCTAGGATTTTAAGATTGCAGTCAACCCTCTATGTTGTTGACCTAGATGTATAAATAACTGGTTTATACAGATGGATACAAACACTACCTGTCTGTCTATATAGAAGGGGCATGACTTTACCTTTCATATTTATGTTTTATCTCATGGGAAAATCCTGGAGTTGGATGAACTTCAACAACAAATTAGTAATAATAATAACAAAACAACAAAGGTCTTGCTTCTCTGAATGCTTCGCTAAAAATTATCATGATTTCTATGAGACTTTTCTCAGGTTCCTACATCAGCTGATGTGGTGTGTACATCTTAATTATACACATTCCTATTCTAATGTTCTGAACTCCGATATCATCTGGTTACTTCTCTAGAGATTCCGATTGCCATTAATTTATTTTTCTAATATCCTGAATATTCTGCTCTAATCATGAAACCGTGTGCTGTTATTATTCACCATGTTCTTGTGTTAGACCATTTATGTGTGTGCATGGGAGAAAATAGAGTGTATGCCCTTTATTTTTCCAACGTGAGTCAGTTCTCAAAAGGTGCCCTCAAAATCACTGAAGTATAGCAATCAATTCACAAAAGGAAATAGACTGCTGACAGAAAACTCTGATTTGAAATCTTCCAGAGATTATGAATAAAAGTTTTCACCTGAAAAAATTTCAGCAAATGAACAATTTCAGACTAAAAGATATTTTAATTATGTTTTTTTTCTTATTTTTGGTAGATACTATAAATTTTAATAACACAATTTTAATTGAGAAATTAGCAGATTCTTAGCACTCTTCTAAGCATGTCAAATACTTTATCTCATTTAGTTCTTTCACACAAACACACCCACACATACACACAACATGAAGAGGTAGACATCACAGTTAGTCTCATTACTCAGATAACAAAATGAAGCAAAATATGGTACAGAATTTTCCAAGTGCACATCATTCTAGTTCAGTTTTCTCATTTCCTAAGAGAGCAATAGCATACCACAAAAACTAGCACTGCATCCACCATCACACTGACAGATAAGTTTGGTCTGACTTCATTCAGGAGATGTTATGTGGCATTACATTACCCCTCTGTAGGTTTAATGGTATCATCTATGACAAAATGAATTTCACTTCCCACTCCACACCCTTCTGTGCGGTTAATCATAATATTGGTATTCTCCATGAAATAAAGGACATTGTATATAGGCATTGGTGACGTAGCCCTTCCTTTGATAAATGTGAATTCTAGGCAAGTCAGACTAAAGTAAATACACAAGTAGCATATTCAGCAAGTAATGCCACTGACTAGTATTCTTTCCTTTGGGATGAGGCAGGCAGTAAGATCAACATGAAAAGTTGAAAGCATTACAGAATATGATGTGTTTACTTCGAAATTCTTTGCCTAAGGAAACCCCAATCAGATTGTCTCAGATTTTACTTTGGCTTTATCTTAGTCTTCCTGCCAGTCCCAGACCAAGTTGTCACATGCCACATTTCCACCCCCATCAGTATCTTCTCATTACCACCACAGTCACAAAACCAGATGTAAGAATTTATTATTTTGCCTACCTTACTCATTATACTTGTATTATTTTGTAAAATATGATATTTAGATTGAATAACTTTTGCCTAGCTGAGCACTTAAAATTCCATTTGTATAATACATGCTTGTTGATAAGTTAAATATGTTGTAGCTTTATCATTTTTTAGATGCTTGATTTGTTCAGTTACCTATTTGATTATTTATTTACATTATAAAGTAAATTAGGCTGGCAAGTAAAGAGGAAGTGGACAATAAGCTGGTTTGAGGAAGATGAGTTAAACAAAAGAACAATTTTAGTGCACAAACTATGAAAATAATAAGTTCATAAATTCCACAATACATAGCGTAAAATTAAGGATTTAAATATATAGTTTTAAAGGTAGCATTATATTTGTAGGAAATTTAGAAAGTATACATATACTTAATTACAGGTTGATTTTACATTTAAGAAACCCTATTTCTATGCTTTCTTCGTTCTTTATGATAAATGAATCCATTTATATTTGTATGAGCAGAGCATAAGTAGTTTGGGGAATTTATTTTATACTTAAATTGTACTATAAATTGATTTACAAGAGTAAGTGGTCTTCAATGGTCCATTAAGATTGATGACATTCACCAGCATGTTGCTGAAATGAAGAGATTTATGTCTTTCTTAATAATGAAAAATTACTTGAATTTCAATAGACATAACAAAAGATTATGGATTTGCACTTGCACACATATATACACACATAATTTTTACAGCTCTTCTCATTTATTCTTTTTCATGTCTAAATGTGTAAATGAGAAGGGCTGCAATATATAGTAGTCTGGGCATATACGATTAAGAAAAACCTAGACTTGAAATATTTTGTAAAATTGAATGAATAAACACAGTACTACATTTATTGTTAAATTAATTTAGAATAATATTTATTAATCTTCAAATTTTTGTATTGACTTGAATGATAGATCTAAATATTTTTCTTTGTTATATTAATATTTTCTAATCTCTATTTTCCAAGTAGTTTTGGGAATCACTGTACATCTTAACCACTCTATCCCTTATAATAAATAAGAGTTTTCTGTTACTTTACTTCCTGAATTAAATGTTCTTAAGAGCAAGAAAGCACATAGGTTGGAGAATTTATACAAACAAGGAAATTCAAGATGAACTATTAATCCTTGCAGGGGTACTAATGGGGAATTTGGGGGCATGTGGATAGAAAATTAAGAGAACAACAATTCAAAAATAACCTAATCTTCAATTTTATAAATGTTAAGTTCAAAGTGAATAATTTTTACAGCTATATTGCTCATAAAAATTGAGGGCTTTTTAAAGACTTTTGTTATTTCAAGTTTGTGTCTTCATCTATTAGCTTTAGCCAAAAATTCAAATAACGTAGCATTGTGTGACTAAATATATACTCATAACTAATTGGACAGTAGGAAAAAAACAATATAGAAAACAATTACAGCAATTTCTTACTGATAAAAAAATCATCAAGCTTTATTTGTCTCCTACAATATTGGCCAAATAACTTAGCACTCTGCCACTTATCATCAATGTGCTATATTTAAAAAGCAAAGGCTGAACTATTTTGCATTTATATGGCAATATGTAACTCTTTTAAAAGACAATAATTCAGCACTCAAGGTCACTTTAAAGTGACTTGATAATAATAAAGATAAACAGATAATGGGGAGGAGGGTGATGGAAGCAAATATTAGCAGTGTGAAGATGCTAGACTTTGCTCCACATATTCCCAGGTAGACTAGAGCAGACAAAGTCAATATCTCCTGAAGGATAAACAATTACTCCAGCCCAGGTTAGGAGTAACATCTAGATAAGGGGGAACCCCATGAGCAGGGGAACAGGCCAAACAACAGCACTCCAGGCAGGTGAGCTGAACCTTCACATTCTGGTTGGTCAAGCAATAGTGCTTAGAACTAGCAAGTTCTTGGAGTTCAGCACTTACCAGACCTTATGAAATTGGGCTGGTCCTGAAAGCTTTCCCATTGGCAGAAGCCCTCAACAGAACCCAGATTGTTCCAGAACAGGGACAGAAGGATGATTTGCTGCAATAATTCCCCACATACCCTCACAAGTCCAAGGAGTCCTCTGGAAGCAACCAGATTCAGTATATCCTGACAAGCAAGACAAGAGACCTGTCAAGAAAAGGAGATGGGGCAGGACTGATTCCAAGAACATTCCCCATGGAGTGTGTTTCTTAGAGTAAAATTGAAGCTACAATACTAGACCCAGTATAGCCACTAGTCTTGGTAAGAGAAAGAGGAATGGGGAGTGAATCTCATCTAAGGCCATGATGATAGAGCAGTGATGGTACTGAAATAAACACACATACACACACACACAAACGCACAAATTGATCTATGGAAGTGAGTTGAGAAGTCAGAGATAAATCCATTTAAATGGCCAGGTCATCTATAATAAAGGGGAAAGAGTACACAGTGGAAAAAAGGAAAGTCACTTAACAAATGGGGCTTGGAAACTGAGTATTTACACGTGGAAAAATAAAACCTGATAATGTCCATCATACAAAAAAGTTAACTAAAATGGATTTAAGATATGGGTGAAAGATAAGAAACAAGAAGATTCGTGAAAGAAAACACAGGTAGAACACCCCATGACACAGATCTGAGGGATGGCAAGGAAATAATTGCCAGAAAATGTCAGGGATGTCACAAAAGAAAGGATGCCAGAAAAAAAATGCTAAGAAACAGACTTCTCATCATAGCAACCAGATCCATGGACACAGAACCTTTCAACAGAATAGCAATTTAAAGTATTAATATATTCATGGTTTCTGGCACTGCTTTCTCACATATTAGGTTCCAAATAAATCTACCTACACACATTTTTCATCCTTTGGCAAGATATAAAACAAAAGCTAATGTATGGTTATATGAATTAAATACAGTATCAGTAACTAATAGATGAACTTTTAAAAAATCAAATTGAGTAGTTTAGTTTAATATTCACACCTGCTACTTTCTAAGATGCATTTTCATATACAGTAATTTTTGGCCATGTAAAAGTTTACAAAATAAATGCAAGTACCTGTAATAATTTCTGTTCAGACTAGGGCTATTCTAGGTTAGATAGAGAAGAAGAAATAGGAAAAGTCCTATTAAAAAATCACTAAGAAGGAAAACATGTTATTTTTAGTGCTTGAATATCAAATTAAATTCTCTTAAGTCCAGTCTTGCATTTTAAAATGATATCATGTATATGCTTGCCAAAATGTCTCTCAACAGATAAATGTGTTCTAATCTCGTCTTCACTTCAAATTTATCTATAAAGCAAGCCTTCCATAAAGTCTTAGGAAAAGCAAATCCATTTAATGGTGTCACTGTGTTGTGCATTTACAGCTCTGTATTTTAAATCAAACCACATTGTTAGCAGTATGTTTCCATATTTGAAAATAGAGTAATATGAAAAATACAGCTATGTTTAAAAAAAAATTATTGCATCACTGTAGTCCTCATAATTCTACAGTTAGCTTGATAGCTCTGACTTATTTTTTACATTGATTTCTGTATCTCCTACCTGTAAATGAGACCATCTGATATTTATCTTTATCCTTCTTCCAGCTTCATCTAAGAAGCCACAAATGCATGAGACTTTTTTTTTGATCACTGAGTAATAATGTTATGTAAATATGCCACAACTTTTGATCCATTCATTTATTTGGGGACATTTGGGTTGTTTCCATATTTTAACTATTGTAAATACTGCTGCAATAAACATAGGAGTGCAGGTTTCCTTTTGAATTGGTGTTTTTGTATTCTTTAGATACATTCCTATGTTTGGAGTCAGCACATCATATGGTAAATCTGTTTTCAGTGACCCGAGGAACCTCCCAATTCCACACACAGCTTTTTGTAGTGGCTGGTACAGTTTATATTTCCACCAACAGTGTAACAGGTTTCCTTTATCTCCATGTCCTCTCCACTATTTAATATGTCTGCATATATATATATATATATATATAGTCTAATATATATATATATATATATATAGTCTAATATATATATATATATAGTCTATTCTCACTGTAGTCAAGCGGTATCACTTTGTGGTTTTTTGATGTGCGTTTCCCTGCTCCTTAGTGATGTGGACTATTTTGTCAAATGTCGGTTGACATGTGCACTTCTTCAGAAACGTGTCTTTTTCAGTTCATCTGCCTGTTTTATGAATGGATTGTTGGCTTTATTATTGAGTTGGGTGAGCTCTGTGTAGGTCTGTGGTTTCTGTTTCATGGTGCACAAATAATCCCTCCCATTCCGTTGGATGTCTCTTCATTTTGATGATTGTCTCTTTATCTGTACAGAAGCCTTTCAGCTTAATGTAGCCCTAGATGTTTATCTTTCCCATCATTTTCTTTGCTTCTGGAGATGAGTCCTCAGAAAACTTTCTGAGATGCATGTCATGGGGTGTTCTCTTGTGTTTTCTTCTGTATGTTTTGTGATATCAGATCTAACATTCAAGTATACTATCCATTTTCAATTGACTCTTGTATATGGGATGAGATAGTAGCCCGATTCCATTTCTTTGCATGTTGCAGTCCAGTTTTCCAAATGTCATTTATTAAAGAGCCTTCCCTTGTTCCAGGGTCTATTTTCTGCTCCTTTGTTGAAGATTAGCTACCCATATAGGAGCAGTTTTATTTCTGGACTTGCTATTTTATTTCATTGGTTTGTGTGTCTGTTTTTACTCCAATATCATCACACAATAGTCACAATTTTTAAATACATATTGAATATATGCTAGTCACCCTTCCATGCTATTTATCATTTTTTTCTGTGCACCCATGCCCATACCATGCCAGTGAAAAATGGCATCATAAGCATTTATGATGGAAAACCAGGAATTCCAGTGGAAAACCAGGATCTAGGGAAATACCTTCCTCAAGGCAACATGGTTTATTTGAATTAAGATTTAAGCCCAGGAATATGTGCAATCATTGTTCTCACACTGTTCTTTGGGGTGTCCTTAGCTGGCCTATCAGAGGTTGAATCGTAATGACCAAACAAATTTTATAGTCAGGAAAACACACACCTGTTTTTCCAAGAATCATTTGGAACTCTGAATTGTAAACCTCCTGGTAGGTCTTTTAGAGAATGAGGAAACCAAAATATCAAAACACCTATATTTACCAGTCTGTTATTTAACCTTCCCAGCAATATCTCAGTAGGTTTTGTTTACTGTATATGTTTCCTTATTGAAAAATTTTCTGAAGAGAATTATAATGTAGAAAGAGAAAATGTTTGTTTGTTTTTACTAATTTGTACTTTTCCATGTGTCCTAGGGATGTAGATACTGAACAATTAACACTCTTGTGTGGGCACTTTTGTCCATTTTCAAGCAGGAACAATTATTTTCCATTTCAATAACTTTAAGTTCATTATGCATATTTATAATAAATTTTAGTTCATTGTTCATAATTTCATTGAAACTTCCATCGAGTCTTCAGGAAATTCACCTTTTCTCACAGGGATAGCACCGAGAAGACTCATTCTTATACCTCCAGGAGTCTCTTTTATGAGTATTTATTCCAGATGATCAATGATTCCCAAAGAGTCTGTGTTTTGCAGTACAATCCAAACATAATAAAAAAGTTGGTGGGATGAGTTCTAGTTAATATACATCAAGTTAAGTACATACCTTTCAGGTTGACAAGTCTTTTTAATGTTCTTACCTTTATAATTAGTTCAAATTGGTGAGAAAATACAAAGGTAGATTTGTATTCTTATTAATTGACTCGGAAATCAACTGCTGTACACAAACTTAAAAAAGTATATTTTTATCTTGTATGACCATATATTTCATTTCTAGTGAATATAGCTTACATCCCCATTGAGAATGAACACAAACTCATTTAGCAGGGCCTCAACATGTTTCCTAGAAACAGTAAGCTTCATGTTACAGAATAGCATTTGATTTATTTCTTGATTAATCTAAAAATCCTAGTATCTGAAAAGATAATATCATCTAAATGTTTGGTTTTATCACCATCACTTCATAAAGATGATCGCATCATCTCATTGTTCCATTTATTGTTCCCCTTCATTTCTCGTATTCTTAGTGACAAGAGACTATTCAGGAAGAACAGGGATGTGCTTTCTATTTCTTTGTTTGTACTTTATTCATCCTGTATTGGCATCTAGAACTTTATTTCTTAAAGTTGAATGATATAGAAACAATATTTTAAAAAAATATCGCATGACCTTCTGCACGTAGTTATCTTGTACTACACTGAGTGAACATGGAGGTTAGCAAATATCTTTGTTTTTATAGTCTGCATTTCGACCACAAAGACCATTTTCACTGCTTCTTTGTTACTTTGAAAGCATTGCCATTCTTCTTCTGTGATGCACTAGTCTTGAGAATTTTTGTGAGACTAAAAATATGTTTGCAAGTATGTGACTTGCTATTTCTCCCTTGACTAGATCACTATTTCAGGTTTTTATCAGGAATTGAGACATGCATATTTAGCAAGGACAGAGGCTGCCTCATTTCCGTTACACGGATCATGAAGCTTACTCCTGTTTTATCTCCTATGATCAACCTTTCCTCCAAACATACAAAAGTAGCCATAAGGGAGATCGTAGTGTATGCCTATGTTCCATAGATTAAGCGATGCATGAGGGACAGATATGTTTTCATCTAACAGCTCTGTAAGCTGGAAAGTCCAAGATCAAGTTTCTGACAAATCCAGGGTCTGATAAGGGTCCTTGTTCATTTGACTAAAGTATTTCCACTGTGTCCTTTTATTGTGAAAGGGCATGAAGTCTTACTATAGTCTATTTATTAGGGGCATTCACTGCACTCATCAGGGTTTCACAGTTATGATGTAAACATTTCTTAAACTCCCACCTCCAAATATCATCAAGTTAGGGATTTAGTTTCAACATATGTATTTAGGAGAAAAAATCAAATATTCGTTCTGTAACAATGATGTTCTTTTCTCCACAAAGGTGCAGAAAAACATTTTCTTACTGCAGTGACAAGGAACTGGAAATTACCTTGTTTATTATATTTTGCTCAAACATTTCTGTCTGCTATGAGCCCTCTCCATTTTTTTTGACAAGAATTACAGATGGTATAGAAAATGTCAGTAAGTGACTCTTCTTCATCTATGATTTAGCTGTCATATCCCTCCATAAGGTATAGCACTGGCTGCTCAAACAAGAAAAATGTTAAAGAAGGAATGCAAATGTTATTTTATTCTTGTGATTATGTATAATTACTTTCAAAATAATTTCTGAATTCCAGAATTCATTCCTAAATGTCTACTCACTGCTTAAAAGACCTTCACATAATATTTAAAGTAGTATGGGTTGAGTGATTAGGACTTATTTTAAATTATATTTTTAAAAATTCTTTCAAACTCAGAAAATCAATAACCAACTATGCTTGATATTTATCCATTCCTTCCATTGTACTGTTACTATTTTAGTCAAGTAACAATTAATCTTTTACTGGAATCAATATAGCAACTACCATATTTCTTTATTACTAACACCACAGCTTTGTTATTATAACATTGCCATTTTAACCGAATTTCTCTATCCAAAACCTTGTAATTCTTTAAAAATCCAGTTCTCTTTTTCTTTTCTGGAATTTTACACATTCCATTTTTTTTAAGATCTCAGGGTGCTTAATTCTGTTTATTTTATAGTTTATTCATTTTTTTCACAGTATAGACTTTATGTTCTTAGTTGTGATCACCTTAGTTTTCTCACCACCAAGGTACACATAGTCCTTCACTACTGTTCATTGCTCTCTTTCCTCTCTTCACTGATTGACACCTAGTTACACTTTAAGTCTCATCTTGAATACCATGTTCACTGGTATTCTGCTTCCCAGATCCTTAAGAAGAGAATATATGCCATTTCTGTGGGTCCCTCTTTTTTGCATATTAAGAAACATAATAACAATTACAGTTCTGTCCTTTACTTGTATATAATTTGTCTATCCAAGTAGTGATTTAAAGGGAGAAACTATTTCATTTTTGTGTACCCTGAATCTTATAAACATCATAATTTGTATTTCATAATGTACCAAGTGACTATATAAATAAGAAAAAGGGCATTAGAGACATTAGAACTCAAGGCTATTTATATCCTGTAGACTTTCACACATAAGCATCAAATTTAAGAAAAACATGATTATGCAAATGTTCTGATTATATTGCAAGGCAAATTAAGTATTTGCTTGATATATACATACCTTTAACTTTATCATGTAGGTGGATTGTTGAAGTTTTGATAATTTGACATGCACAATTCCATGTGTCAAGTTAGGGTTTATTTTCTACTAAGAACTGATTTATCATAAAAGCAGTAATGAGATGTTCCCTGTTATATGTTGAAGTTATTTAATTCCATTGGGTCAATTTCAATTATCGTTATTCTTGTCTCTACACACATTAGAAAAGTGTTCGATATAAAGGTTCTTTCATTTATGAATAATCCACAAAAATATGTAAATATTGTATCACATTTTAATAGTGATTTAACTGATTTAATTCTTTAAATTCTTTAAATGTCATCTGACTTTCTACAATGTATAAAACAGGAGTTGACAGTTATTAAGATCTATATAGAGATTTCATTTGGATTATTTTATAAAGTCAACAAGGTAATTTTGATATAAATTTAGTCAAAAGAAAAGTATTTTTTAATTGCCATATTTAAATTTTGTCTTTGGTTTTCTGACCTAAGGCAATACTTTAATTTTGCATATTCACCATAAGGTTGATGGATGAGCAGATGGATCAAGTACACTGCTGGATGTCCTATTAGCTGTCTGCAATTCTCTGAATAGTGTTGATAATAAACTGATACGAATAAACACATTTCATGAAAATGGAAATGTTTCAGTCTTTTTCCCCTGATTCCAACAATGACATATTCTATCTCTTTAGAAGTTAACTTTAGGAAGCACTATTACAAATTCTTACAAATTTGCAGCTCTGAAATCTGTCATTATTTTTTAAAAATCTAATCATGTATATGGCATAGTGTCACAGAATAAACAAAAGGTCATATGGATGCAAGCCAGCTATTTATTTAAGTAGTCTTAAATGTCTGCATGGAAGGTTGACATTGAGTGACTTAATTATCTTAATTATTGATTTGAAATTTTAAAATATCACAGCAATCAGCAATAAGAAACTGAGACTACTTATTGCCCTTAATCTACTCACCTGTTATTAAGATGTTGATTAGGTAAAATGAATCATCATCGGTACTAAGTTTAACTTTTGTTATACCTGGAATTGAAAGCCCCCAAATTCCCCCCATCATTAATTATATGTCATTAATGCCAAGGCCAGTTTTCACTTTCAGAATTAAAAATGCTGACAAACTTACAAAATCGTTTCCCAGGTTAACATTCTCAGCACAGAAAACACACAAATTATTTTACGCATCATATAACTAGATGACTTAATCTGTATATCAGATATTATTTACAATCTTCTAGTAGACATAAAATTTATATATACATTTGCTTTTTTCATATTGAATATACAGTACTTAGGGCAAGTATATATATAATCCTCATAATAGTGGTCTCTCAAGATCAGATTTAGTACAAGCACTGATGTCGGACTGAGATCTACATTGGTTTAGGCTCTTAATAATTCTATGATATTAAGCAATTTTATTGACATATATATTTTCCATCTCAAAATACATACAATATTTATTTAGACTATAGGATTATCTTTTAAGTTTTGAAGTGAAAGATCAATATATATTTTGTCAACACAGGATTGCATTGTTACTCCAAGAAACAAAATTAAAATTTAACTGAGTGTATTATACGTGAGACAAAGATTATATATATATATCATATAAACATATATAATTTATATGCATGATATATATCATATATACACATCTATCATATATATGCACTATGATATATGGCATATCTACATATATATATCATATACATATAAAAGTATATGTACGAGTATACTATAACAAACTTTAGCAGTGTCTATCCAAATTTTCTCTGAAAGAGATGTTTCACAGAGATTACAGCTCCCCAGCCTATATCTTTGCATCTATTGACAAATAATTTCTGAGCCTAATTAGGC
This sequence comes from Uropsilus gracilis, assembly GCA_004024945.1. Lineage (NCBI taxonomy): Eukaryota > Metazoa > Chordata > Mammalia > Eulipotyphla > Talpidae > Uropsilus > Uropsilus gracilis. The sequence goes on along the minus strand of PVHY01000863.1, from coordinate 162,300 downwards.
AGAGGATCAGCACTTCATGCACAGCTGTAATCTGGCTCCCCATTTAAGTAACTTCTTAGGACAAATGAACAGTATTTTACATGAGCTTTGAAAAGTAATACTTGTAGGACAATTATTTTATTGTTAGTTAATATACTGATGTAAGACTTTTTGTCAGTTAGAATATAGGACTTTTACTTATTCTGAAACTTCTCTCACTTATGGTATGGAAATATATAAGGCATGTATTACACACATATACCTACCTACGTAAATACATCTGTAGGCATATATAGCGATAGGTAAAGTTGTAGCTATAGACTTGGTTATTATATAAGTAGAAATAGAAAAAGAGATGTAATATAGATAGAGATATTCCAACACAATCTAGTCCGTGGACATAAAATTCTACTCTCATGTTTTTATTTTAGGTCATAGTGTTTATAGTCTCTTCCCATATATTTTAAAAATGTTCCTAAAGCTAAGAGTGCCCTAACTGTTGAAGAAAACTCCAATTCACATGTTGTTAGAATATTTAGAAACTCTAATGAGCAGATTGTTTTAAAAAAATAATTGTTTAGATACATTTGCCTTTACTGTTTGTTTCCCATAACCAGGGCCAACATAAATTATACTCATTTCTCTATTTTCTCAATTAGATTATTTTGCAGTAGGAATCTAGATGTACTTATACTGTGTCCCTCCATTCCATCTCTCAGAGAAATGGTTCATCAGATTTCATTCTTCTATAACCAGAGATATGATTGCTCAGTTAACTCATGAAACAGTTCTGCATTTGCAAATTTTCACTTTCTTATTTTATTATCTAAAAGCAATTCTATCGATGATTGCACCTATTTTATTCATGGGAAGATTTGCCATCATGATTTTCATTTTCTAATTTACTCCTGGAGGAAAGCTTTGGCCATATTTTTGTTTATTGTTTGTATTTATTCATGTATGTATGTATGTATGCATGTATGTATGTATGCATGGATGGATGGATGGATGAATGGATGGATGTATTTTATTTTTCTCCAAGGGAAAAAAACAGGTTTCATGTGTGGGTAGTGCTTGCATCCATAAGAAACAATGGAACGAGCTGAACATCAATTGTGTGCATGTTTGGATATAGATGTGAGGAAACCTACAAAAATTCTGAACAGATCTATTAGAACAATATCTCTGGGAAATGTGAAGGTGATCTGGTATTAGTACAGGAATAAGAGATAAGTGAGAGAAACAATTTGAGCAGTACACTTTTGATTAGATTGATATCTTTTGTTAACTCTTATCAGCAAGGACAATTGATTGGTAGGGGTGTGCTGGCTATGGGGTGATATTAAATAAAAGTTTTTAGAAGTTATACTTAAGAACAATCAAAAGTTGAATACTTTTATCCTCATTTCAAATTTTCATCCAGTTTATTTGCACACTGAAAGGAAAGACAAATGCAGACTGAACATTCTCCAATAAACACCTTTCCCAGGTCCTAATGTTTCTCATAGATTAGTAGCCATTTAAGCCACTCAGAGATACTCTATCATAAGCTATTTCTAGTCTGCATTAAACTAGGATAGTCAGTCTTTAGTCTTTACAGTTGACTCTATGCCATGCACTCTATTATTGACATTGTAGTTAGAATCTCAATTCTGATTTTCATTTAAGAGGGCAAGACAACTTCTTCATCATATGAGTTAACTGTATCCCAAAGGACTTACCACATCATTTTCATTTTGAGGCCATTTGCACATAACTGCAATTAGTAGTGGTTAGTTCTGATTCATGCACACTCCAGTTAACAACATCCGTCCCTTACACTTCACTGAGGTTCAAGCTTTTCCTATGTTTCCTAATTGTAATGATCTCTCTGAAGATGATTTCTGTATGTCACCCTTTATCAAAGTATTCATAAGCAATCATTCACTTTCCATCTAAACTTTTTCCTATGTTTCATGAGTGCACAGAGTATTTTATATATGCTATATGGTCTATATAATCTATATACTACATCATATACAGCATAATTTTTTTATATTGTATACTTTGTATGTGAAACCCTTATATATGGGACAATAGAAAACTGCATTAAAATTTCAGGATTAATATATTTATAATGATAATAATGCATTTTCTGTATTCATCCTTATTCTCTCTTGTCTTGAGTACACAATGGAATTGTCCACAGATTATATATATATATATATATATATATATTTATTCACATATATATTATACTAGATTTTCTCTTTGCATCTCAAACAAAATTTCACATTACATCAGACTGAACATCAAAATGAACATATAAAATTTAGTTTCTATGTATTAAGACAAACACAAAAGGTAGTTTCAAAGCTGGTAAAGCAATTTGACTTTTCTATTAATTCTTTAAAAAACACTAACATTTTCACAAATATTCATGGACTAGTAGATGGAATTTTCCATTTGTTTTAAATGACTTCTTATTAAACATTTAGAATTGTTCTTAGCTTAAACTTCTAATAGTGTATATATATAGTTACATATATATAATAGTTATATATATATTAGTTATAAATATATATAACTAATATATATAGTAAACATTAATTGCTAGACATAATCACCAAAGTCTTTCATGGCTCACTGGAATTTTAATAGCATAAAAGGGCTCTGAATCCAAAAAGTTTGACAATACTAGTCAGAAGATCACTGAGACATTCAAAAAGTGCCCTGTTAGAGACACTCATTTTCAAAGTACATAATCAGGCGTCTTGGAAAAAAGCTATGGTAAAATTATAACACAGAGTTCAAACTCTGCACCATTAGTTGCCATATGCATGCATCATGCCTTCTCTGTAGGATAGCAATACACTGTCACATGAGAAGGCACCTTAGAAATGGTTAGACAGTAAAGTGAGTGAATCTCACAGTTTCCAAAGCACCATTTAGCTAGACATTTTGATTCTTAAATGTTTCTTTGTATCATCATCAGTGGCAAAGAGGAATTTCATACTCAGTTGCTACAAACCCCAGTTTTAAAAGTAGATTTTGCTAAGAACCTATTTCAAGCAAATACTCCAAAGAAAGATATTAATGTAAGTCAGTAATATACCACCCATCAGAAGTGAATATATCATTTGCATAAAACAAAATATTCAAACCAAGTACATGACAAAAATTCTCCAAAACATGACTTATTTTTATGCCTTGACTTCTGTTAGGTTTTTACGATTCCAAATCCATATCAAATATTAATTCAGCACTCATCTCTCTCAGGTTCTTGATGCCCCATCTCCAGACATCTTGTCTTTCATCTCACTTCAAACAAGCATTCCCATTCACAAGGTTTAGGCTTGTATGATGACCTTTCCCACACTACTTCCATACCATCATTTTAACCATCCTATTAAGTGAATGAATTTTACATTAGGAAGCTAATTACAAGAGTAGCTGTATGATTATCCTAAGTCCTCTTGATATCTCACACACCCTCTAAGACACTTTGACATAATGTCTTCTAATTGCCTGTTAGTGCATCAGCCTTGTTTCTGTAGTCAATCATTTTTAAAAACTATAGCATCTGTCATACTCTAGTCCTCTGTACCTCACATTGGTCTAGTACTTGCCTGTTCTCAAAATCTTTTTTATCAAGCTAAAATGAGGAGACAATTATCAAAGCAAAATGCATTTATTTGGAACCAAAAATTGTAATTTAGGGGCACTGGTTCAGGTAGAAAACCCAAATAGTATTCCAGAGAGGGAAAAAGAGATACCAGTTTTTATGGGAAGAAAAGAAGCAGATAAAGCAAAAGGAAAAAGAACTTTCAGTAGGGTTTATATGCTTAATTTATTCTTGACTGCCCATGATCAGCTACTGATTCTATGCTACAGCCAAATGTCCATAATCATCAGTCATTCAGATCCAGCCTACTTCTTCAACAATTGTTTATTTATTGGTTTGTAAGAGCAATTGCTTTCAGTCCTATCGAAAAGCCTTTATTTAGTACAAACAAGACAAGTCAGGCAGTTTCTCTGTAGAGGCTGCCCAGCTTCCTTTTAAAAATGGGGAGAAGAACTGAAAAGACACTTCTCCAAAGAGGAAATACAAATGGCCAACAGGCACATGAAAAAATACTCAACATCACTAGCAATCAGGGAAATGAAAATCAAAACCACAATGAGATACCATCTTAAACCATTTAAGTATGGCCCATATCAAAAAAAATAGGCAACAAGAAGGACTGGCATGGTTGTGGAGAGAAAGGAACACTCTTACACTGCTGGTGGGAATGTAAACTGGTCCAGCCACCTTGGAAAGCTGTGTGGAGGACCCTCAAACTAATGAAAATGGAATTACCCTTTGACCCAGCAATCACTCTCCTGGGAATCTACCCAAAGGAGACCTCAATGTGGGTACAAAGGGACACCTGTACATGGATGTTTACTGCAGCACTATTTATAATTGAAAGGGCATGGAAATAACCCAAATGTCCCAAGACAGATGATTGGATGAATAAAAATGTGCTATATATGCACAATGGAATAATACTTATCAATTAAAAATGACAAACTTGATGATTTTTTTAGCTAACTTGGACAGACCTAGAAGAAATCATGTTAGCAGAAACAAGTCAGAAATAAAAATACAGAAACCAAATGGTTTTGGTAATATATGGGATATAGGAAAAACAAGCAAAAAGCCAAGAGGAAAAGCCAAAACAAGCTAACAGCCAAACTAAAGAATACAACTGGGGTGTGGGGTGTGGGGGGGGCTGAGTGGGAATGATTAGGGAGGGGAGGTGGTGGGTGAAACCCAGGGAAAACAAAAATGTGATAAATATAATATATATATATATATATATATATATATATATATATATATATATTATATATTTTAATGGCTTCACAAGGGTCGACTTTCTATCCTCAAAGGAAAATGGCCTTTCCTCTCTTCCTACTGCAAATCCCTCATGGTTCCTGAGAGAGTTGAAACTTATATTCTTCCCCATTGACAATCCTTACACACCCACTAGATAGTTTCTGTTTCTCACAGTTTTGGGCAATGCGAATGATATGCATGTCTTGATCATGCTCACTTGTCTCACTGCCATTATGAGCCTGTCTCTGCAATCATGTGTCTGGATGTTAAATAAGAATGAAATGGTCGTAATGATCACTGACATCCTTCAGTCTTTGCATTTGTTTTTGCCCTTATTTTTCAGAGCCATATTGAATCTTGATGAGCAGCCCTGCATTTATATTTTCTCTCCTTTGTGTTTCCATAGATATAGTGTTCCCATGTTGGCCCTTCTTTTGTTAACTCTTATTTGTGTGTCTTTCAATGACAAAATTATCTTTTTATCATTATCTAACTACCTATGTCTACCTATTATTCATCTATTTTTTAATCTGAATTTTCTATATCAATTCATGAGTGTATCAACAGCTACTTCACCTTTGCTTTCCCCTATCTCAGCTTTTTTCCCATACCTTTTTCACTGATTCCTTTTAGATCTCATTGAACAACTTTCTTCTGTTTCAGAGGGGAAAAAAACTAACAATAGCATATTATAGAAACTTTGAGAAGTCAATTTTCATACATTTTTTTCCTCAACTTTCTTATTTTCATTACCTTCCAGAATATGGGGAGTTCTTTCTCTTCTAGGTATTTACTTTAATGTTTTTCTATCAATATTTATATACACACTTTACTTTTCTGATTCTCAAAATACATTTATTACAAGCTTATAAATATTGGCATGTAAAACTAAAATGAATAAATAACCACTAGTAACCTAGAAATAATTGGCATTTACATTTTTACCTATTTCTTTTCATATTTTATTAAAATACTTCATATCAAGTCAAATTATATATTCTGTAATGGTTTTGTATACTGTTATTGCTATCTGAGAAGATAGTGGTCTATGCTCTAGAGACCATTTAAGTCTGCCAAGCTTGCTCCAAGCTAATATATTTATTCCCTGAATTTTTTAATCTTGACAAGAACCCTTCATGATAACTATTCGAGATGATTTTCTAGAGTCTCGAAGTGGATATATTTTGCTTGTGGAATAGAATTACTGAGCAGCTGAACTAACATTCAAATCCAGGTTCTTACAAATGATGAGTTATGTTCTCCCCACTGTATCACACACCACAAAAAGTGAGAGGCTGTGGTGGGGAAAGGTAATGAGAAAATGAACTAAATTAGATGCTCTTCGGGAAGTGAAAGACCAGATAGAGTTTGAGAATCAATGCATAACAACCATAACAGAAGTTAAAACAGGATGGAATAAGTGAATAACCACAGCCGATGGAGCAAAATAAACCACATTTTTAGTTACTTATAAGATGTATGTCTCTGTGTATCCCATCATATGGCAATAGTCAACTGCCAGTCTGAGCCAATAATCAAAAATACAAGTGATAGGTCAAGCAACTATATATGAAGAAGTAGCAAGAAATTCTGCCAGAAAAACAACTTCATTCATCAACCTCTTTATAGAACTCAAATAATGTTTTGATTCTCAGTCTTTCTCCCTCTTTTTCCTTCTCCCCTTCACTCATTCCTATATACTGTACTATAACATAAAATGTCCTTGATTTTTTAAAGTCATGTGAGTTCACACACACACACACACACACACACACACACACCTCACCATTATACAATACCTCATTTAAACTTAAGCTTCAGTATTTCATAATTCTTCCAAATATTAGTAGCATTGAATGCCAAAAGTTCCAGCAGAAATTACAGGTTTTATTGTCTAAATCAAAGGTTCAAAACTCCAGGTACCATAGAGACACAAAACCTTAAGCAGATGGTACTTTGTAATTAACATGAATTTTAAAAACCAAAGTTGACTGTCTAATAGCATTTGCTTTTCTTATTATAGATATTGGATTTTTGTATAGGAAATGTTTTAAAATTATCCTACAGTCTACCACCTTTGACCTCACAGTAGATTAGAAAATTGAGATGTTATTGAGAAGATCCAACAAAACTACAACTACAAAAATGTCTGAATTCTGCATGCAATCAAATTTATTCACAAGCAAAAAAAATCAATGCAGTCTTCCAGAAACACACCAAATGTGACATTGGGCTTTTTCAGCTTTATCAAATCTAATTGCTGCTGCAGAAAAATAAATGAGAGAAAAAGGCAGTCTTACACTAGGTGTCTCTAAGGAGATATCAAATATCCATTCATAAGAGCTAAGAGTAATTCATATTTCTGAATGCTTATTGATGAAGGCTACCTGAAACTACTTTCCAATTTTAGAACTCAGCCCTTAAAATTTCCTTTGCTTTTCCTTGGTGGGGGGAGGGGTAAGGTGAAATGAAGAAATATTTAGCTGGATTGTGACATAGGATAGTTATATCACTTTGGGATGAAATAGTCAAAAGTCTGATAGCTAATATATTTTGAAGTAAGACAATACTTTATTTTTAAAACTCTAAGGATAAAGTCAGAAGTCACAACATCTCATTTCCTTATTCTATTATTGCTGTACTTTTTCTGGATTCCTACTTGAATAAACTCTCAGTTTTTCACATAAACCCACATATGCATCCACACAGGTGTTTGGACATCTCCACAATGTATCAGTACCCCAACATCCAGTTCCCTTCAATGTTTCAGAAGAATGCAAAGCTCTCCTTTCTGTTGACTAATTCAACAGATTTTTATAAACAAGATTTATTTAGTTTCTTCCCCATGATTATCAGCAACACAATGCAAGTGTTCTGCATTGGTGATGGTCTCTAGACAACTGTGAAATGGCAGGAATGAAGTATAAAAATGAAGAGCAAATATTTAAAAACTAATATGACAATATGTCAAGTATTTTATAACTGTTGAACCAAATTTGAAATTCAGTATTTTCATTTTGTCTGTAATTTTCACACCTGTAATTTTCTAATAATTTGTTTTAACTTTACTATAAAAGATGTCTGAATGGGTTAAAATGTGTTTTTTCAGAAAAATTTCAGAAATATATACTGCCTTAGAAAGACAGATATTTATCGTTGTAGTCTTCTAATAAAGATATCTGAAGAGTTCCTGCTTCCAATAACTTTCATTTCTTATAGGCACATTAGAATATTCATCTTGAATTCATTTCACCCTATTAATAGCCATTATTATCATGTATATCACACTTTGCTTTATATTTCATGTTGATATTGATTAGATTCACTGTACCACAAAGAGCAGATTTTCATTCTATAGCAGGAAATTCTGTTTCCATTTTAAAAAAAGAACTTGAAATAATTTTGATGCAGGCATCATTAAAGAGCATTGTTTAAAGAAATGATAGAACCTAATAATCAGGAAATTCTCCCAGAATTCCTAAGAATAAAAGGAAAACATCAAATGACCACTGAGAGATCACAATAAAGTAGACATTACAAAGAGAAAGCACTTTCATTGAAAGATACTTGAAATAGCCAAAAAATCGAAGAGGAGACAGCAAAATAACACTTGAAATAAAAGTTAGCAACCAATAATGATGAAGACATTGCAAGATCAAATCAATGAATAGTATATTTTACATACAGTACAGAAAATTTAGCAATTTTTGAAGGGACTATTTTTTTTGTGAAACACAAACTTTTATTTTGATTTCTAAATATTTTTTTTTTATTATTATTTGATGCAGGCATCATTTATATTTCACATCTTTGTATTCCCTGGAGATCACATCTCCCTCCTCCCTCACCTGAGTTGTGTACTTTAGTTTGGTTGTTAGTTTTTTTTTTTTTACTTTTCCTCTTGGTCTTTTGTTTGTTTGTTTTTCCTATATACCATATTTTAGTGAAACTATTTGGTTTCTGTCTTTTTCTTTCTGACTTGTTTCTGCTAATATGATTTCTTCTAGGTCCATCCATGTTATCATAAATTCTTCAAATTTGTCATTTTTAGTTGAGCAATATTCCATTGTGTATATATACCACATCATTAGTACTCCATACTAAAGGAATAATTTCACTTGCAGACATTAGTTTATTTTTCCTTATTAATTATTTTCTTAATTAAATTTCTGATGAGATATTCTGGAGACCATTTTCTGATTTCAAAATATATATTTAGGACACAAACCAGGTATCCTTACAAACATAAGCAATTTTATTTTAAAATCTCCTGAATAGTTTGATAAAATTTAAGAGAACATTTCTATTTAGCAATAGTAAATTAAAAGGCTTTTTCTAGCAAAAATAAAAATGCCATATTATATAAAAATTTCATAACACATTTGAATGCAGACACTAGAAAAACCACTAACTTCAGGAGTAAATTCCTATTCATATTAATGATTTCTGTTGTTGTCAGAAGCCCAGAGAATTTCTGCTTTGAAGATAAATAATGCTCAGAAGTTTCATCCCTAGAAATTTGAAGTATGAAATGTAATGTAGGCATGTGTGCTTTTAAGAACCCATTAACGAAAACTAAATAGAAAGATGATAACAAACTAAATTGATAGCAATCTAAAATCTGTGAGATTTGAAATGTCAGTTCCTATGACATTCGGTTTTAGCTTTCTGATGTCAGTATGTTTTTAGGGGCATAAATTCCACCAAATTAAAATCAGAGAACGTTTTAGAATTCATACATATCTGCTATGGTGACATAATCACAACCACAACATGTAAATATCGTGCATTTTACACAAATTAATGGGTAACATGAGGCATGTCATTTACATGCACTAACTAATTATAAAGAAGGCATGTACTATTTAAAGTAAATAAAATGTATCTTCATAAATAGAAACATTAAATTTGTTTCATGGATTAAAATTGCTGGTTTAAAAACATTAGCATTAACCCCAAAATTAATTTTATATTTGTTAATATCTTGAGTTTTTAATAAATAAATTTTAGAGCCATTTTCTGGTCATAACTAAATTGAGCAGAAAGTATAGAGAGCTATCATATGCTAAATTCTTATGATTTCTTTTCTTTCACTTATTGTAATTTGATTTGTTATGATTATTCTAGTTTCTTATACATATTATGCTAATGATTTTAAATTAAAAATAACTTATTATATGCTCTCCATATTATAAATTTCCTTCTCTGTGTAGTTTTTCTGCATTCCAGACATTTTACAAAATATTTTTATTTACACAATTTGAAATTTCTTTGGTGTTCATTCCTTAGCAATGTGGAATTTAGAAATGCGTTGTTTTATCTCCCAGTCTTTGGGGATTTTCAAATTGAGTTGATTTCTAATTTAATGTCATTGTTATTTGAGAGAAGGCATTATATGCTATAAATTTCTTTTGATCGTTGAGGCCCGTTCTATGTTTGACAATGTGATCTTCTTGAAATATATTCCATGTAAGTTTCGGAAGAGTATGCACTTGTGCTAATTATTAATTTTAGATTCAGTTTTTTAAATAAATATAGACTAATTCAGGCTATCTATTATTTTGTGAGTTCTACCTAGGTTCCATTTGAAGAATTGGTTCATTTTGTCTCAGTTGTCAAATTTGGGGGTAAAATTTAAATGAAGTAGTTTGTAGATGTCAGTTAAATTGAGCTGATTGATGGTGCTGTTGATTTTGAGTATGACCTTACTGATTTTCTGCCTATTGAATCACTTCCAGTTCTGACTGATGCCAAATGAAATTTCCTACTACAATAGTGGGTTTATCTATTTCTCACACTAAATTTCCAGTAATCCTTCACTTACAGTTCCGATTTCCCGATGCTGGCACTAGGGAGGTTTATGCTTAGGGATTTCAAGTTCAGTAAACAAATGTTTTCTATATTCATCTATTTTGTTAGGTTTAAGTTTAGCAGTTTGTTGCAATATCACTACTCTTATATATCCAAACAAAGTTTATTTTTTACAAGTTCAGATTTTTATTTGCTAAGACAGGGTCCACTTCTAAGCTAAACCAAAGTTATACATTGAATTTTCTTGCATTACCTTTTTCTTGTTTAATTCTTTACTTCCTTAAATGTTATTAGTTTTTATGATCATGTATAACTAAAATTAGTCCTTTACTTATAACCAAAAGTATGTTTAGTTTTCTTATTTATGTTTCCTTAAAAAAATTAAAACTTCAAATATGTTTTCTATTATATGTTCTATAGATAAGAACTGTCCCCTTGATTCCTTGCGAAAAATAAAGCAACTATATATTTTGTCAACATTTGGCCTTAAATGAAAAATTAATGATCAATGATTTTTAAAGAAAGTCCATTATTCTAAAACAGTAATAGGCTATGCATGTATTCACTATGTATCAATATTGTATCAATTTTATGTTATTACTTATAGGATATATACACACTCTTTTTTAAATTTTTTTTATATATTCTTGGAATTTAAACTTGTTGAACTACTGTATAACACATTTGGCAACAAGAAATTTCATTCAAATGATTTAAATAAGAAATTTTAATACCTGAGTATTTATAAAAGTGGGAGCTTCCTGAAGTATAACATAAAGGAATATGAGTGTCTCATCTTCAAATAGGAAGTACCTGTGTCTCCTTGGAGTTAAAAAGCATAAAAATAGGGAGCCATCTGCAGGAAGAGTCCTTCTGTCTAGCTCTTATGTACTTATCAGCCCATCTCTGCAAGGACAGCTGAGAGATATACACTGATTTCTTCCTTTCCACCCTACCCATGAATTGCTCTTACTGTTAATCTTTAATCTCTGTCAGCTGTCCACCAATATCTTCTTCCCCAAAAGGCAGTGCACATGATTCTTTCCATAGAAGCAACAAAGTAGGGAAGCAGAGAATGCCAGTAGTGGACATTGGACTAGGATTTTGGATTGGAGGAGGTAAAGCAGAGTGTTTTGATTGCAATCATTCTACCATCTGAAGAGATTTAATCCCAAAAAGTTGAGGTGCATCTGAGAAATGATCCACAGACTGAAAAAGCACTTTAGATGTTAAGCAGTAACAAAAGCAACGTGCAGAAATATGCCCAGCATTTAAAAATAGGAAAAATAGTACTGACTCACAGTGACATGAAACCATGAAAGCTTTCATTTTATTTTCGGAGACCAATATTTTTTTCTGGAAAATGAGTAGAATAATCAACGCAATTTCATGGCAATGCTTTCGAGCAAAAAATAAAAAAAAAAGTAAACAAATATTTAGCAATAGAAGACAAAAGTACAGGTGTTTCTTTCAATACCAATGGGTTCTTCTCAATAAAAACAAATCAAGTATATTTTCATTTACATTTGGAAAACCACTATGGATCTAATGGCAATACTTATACTCTGAGCAAAGAGAAATACATTTCATCCACACATTTGCATGGAAAGACTTCAGATTCCTGGTCCATAGAACAGCAAGACAGCTGTGGTCACATGTGCTGACGTACGTTGATGTACATGTCAAGTATTTAAAGCGGTGAGTTGAAATTGAACCATTGTTCTTTGCATGTGAACACTGTGGGGGAAAACTGAACTTTCACCTTGCACTAATAGAAAATAGAAAAGTAGGGAATTTTTGGTTGTTCTTTAAGTAATGTCTATGTTAAAGGCAATAATAAAAATTATGATTAGTCCTAAGGATGCTTTGACTTTGTATGAGCAATACGGAAAGCCATCTATATATGTGGGGAAAGGCATTGTATCTGAACTCCAGAAATAGCAGGTTTGATTCTCAGAAAAAATAAATGGTCATTTCTAAATTGCTGCTTCTTTCTTCATCAGTCTTGGGAAAAAAAAAAAAAGCAATCCTGTAAGTATTCAATTCTTGGTTCACTGAATATATTCTTTGCAGCATTCTCAAAAAAAAAGTGTGGTCTACATGTAGACGTCTCTGCTACTCACTACTTTCCCCCATTATTTTTTTTCTTAGAAATCCAGTGGGAGATTTGAAATTAAGAAATAAGACAGAGTTTTTTATGACATGATTTTTGCCACTACAAACCATCCTTATGTGCTCAAGTGTTGTTTCAGTAGCTCAAAGATATCTTTCTCTTCATATTTGCCTAGTAGCTCCAGATATGAAACATAATTCCTTAATCTTGATGAGACAGCAAATAGTATTTCAAATGATTGAACCACTTCTAAATAGATTGATAGTGATGATTTTATTCTTTTTCAACATGCTTCCACTTATTGGTAAAGAAACTATTGCAGTATTTGTATGTTTTAAAATCATGCCTCATGTTGCAAATCATGAAGAAATATTTTCAGAAGCAAGAGGAGTGGATTGCAAACACTAATTTGGTCTGCCAAGTTGGGATTCGAAATTTCAGCTTTTGAAAGAAATTCAAATTTCATGTTGGTTGGAGACATAAAATAATTTTCTGGAAGAAAACACTACAATTTCTGATTCTATAGTTACTAAAATATATCTAAATATCTGACACATGTATTCTACACTCGAATGAAAGTAGGAATATTTAGAAGAAAGGAGAAACTGCTCATGAAATATAATAACATCTTAAGCTCTTTATAAATTATCATGAATAGATAAGGTGGTTATTGTTTACAAAACACCAATTACTTTTTTTACATTATGCAAATATAATTATGAATTAAAATATTTTAGAGAATATGTTTCAGGTACAATAGGTAATGTTACACATGTGTTAAGGCTTGGGGATTAGTAAAAGTGGTTAAAAGAAGCTCCATTTTAGATAGTAATAAGAACATAAATTATCATTTTAACAAAGATTAAAGAAATTAAATTTGAAGAAATTAGAAGGTTACTATTACAGGGGTGTGTCTGATTGCTTGACCCAAAAAACAGGTAAGTGAATGACCTAGCAAAATATATTCCAAATTATGTTCTAGGATTAAGTTTGAGAAATTCTGCATTCTATATCATCATAGTGAAATTTCTAGTGCATAGTAAAAAGCATAGTAAGTTCTTCAGTTACTCAACATTGCTTCACTAAATCCATGATTGAGTATTTTTTTTAATTGATGCTTTTTCTGAAAAGTAACATTTATTTGTTACTCGCAGAACTTGCATTAGGGGGAAAGATACTTTGTAAAAAATAGCCCAGACTATTGATTTACTGATATTAGAATTTAGAATTGTATAATTTAAAACAAAACAAATATATGTTAATCTTACAGGCAATATGGCGATAGTTATTAGTTCATTAAGTCCTAACACTTTTTTGTCAGTCTATGTATCTTTTTAATTCAATCTACTCAATAAATAAGTTGGCACAATAAAACTAAACTACTAATTAGTGCAAAACTATTCAGCATATTCATTTATTAATTTATTTTTTATAAAATATCTGAAAGCCCTTTACCTTCCTTGTCATTGCTTATAAAGTGCAATCGCATTCTCTCTAGATTCTCTGGAAATGATTTCATAACAGCAGAAAACATCCTTATTAAAAATATATTCAAGTTCAAATGAAAAATTTATTTCACCTTAATTATTTTCCCTTCCTATAATTAGCAGCTAATCTTATCCACACATAGCTTCAGGCTTAGACTCAGTAAATGCTTGACTGTTGAAATGATTGGGGAACTTTACTTTCTGATAATTATTAGATATAATTACTTTGGAGCTTTCAAAGACCTTTCAGTGATTAGGGAGCTTTTCTAATTCAGTCATAACATTTGTATTACTAATAAACTAAGAAGCCCGACTCTCTAATCGCTGATGAACTTGAAACACCAATTCTAAAAATGGTACCACAGGTTTCAAGGAAAATCATTTAAATCCTTACAAGCATTACATTTTTAGAACATAGCATGCATTTTCTTTTTAAATATGTAATCATTTAGTATTTTTAAGCCAATTGTATTGTCGTACCTTTTCTACAATTTCCAAGAAGTACAATATAATTAATAGGAAAACAGGAAGCGTTAAAATTTAGAAGACATAGTTTTATTTTTCTGGCACAATATCCTGAATCAACCCAAATAGACAAGCATTATGAAAGTGACTTTCTGGGTAATTCACACAAAAAATCTGTCACTAAAGATTTGAATGTCTGCAGAATGAGGGAACAATTTTAATTTTCTATATGACAGTGAATATGACAGAGAAATTGCTGCTGAATTGAAATGTGAATATGAGAAAAGCTAGATGGGGAAAATTTATGCTGAAAAGTTGAGGAAAAGTAAGTAATTTACTGAAATTTTAATTCAGATATACTGTTATTTATGCTGAAACCAGCTCTTTTTTCCTAAATTCCCACCTTCATTATGACTCAAATGTGGCATATCAATGAGAGTACAACGGCATATGCTATAGTAAAGGGAGTGTCGACAAAGAACAGTTCACTTTGGGAAGTCAGCATCCAATTTCAAGTGCTCTGTCAAATGGAAGCATGAGATAAAAGTTGTCATGCACGTTTATTTTTTGCTCCAAACACACAGAGCCGTGATATGTTTACATGTAGAGGAACCTTAGCTAAATTGTACTGAAGAATTCTCCTGGTGGGGGGATGAAATATTTATGATAAAAATGTAAAATTGAAACAAAAATGTCAAAGAAGTTCTCATACCTTCAGATAAGTTTCTCAATATATTACTAACTCGTATATGTTATATGACAGGTCCCGAATATTCTGTCAAACGCAGAGCTACGTCTATACCAATGGTCATTATACAAGAATAAATTTGATTGAGAGTTAGATATCTTTCAAACAGGTTAACAGAAAGAGCATTGCACTTGACATCTTTGTCAAAATGCCAAGACATCTTGACAGGCTTTAGACAAAGCCTTTTGCAACTTAATTACCAACACATCCCATCTGTATATCAAGAAAGTGATGTTATCTGTACTCATAAAAAATAGTCAGTACAGATACTATTCCCTTATTTTAGACAGAAAAGACTCAAAAAGTTTGAATAGCTTCCCCCAAATCGCAAAACTAGTAACTGACAGAAGCAGGACTCAAACTTACACCTAATTAATTCCAAATACTAACATTTTAAAATGATTCCATCTGCCGCCTTCAGGTTTATTGATTAAATTGACTGGACTTCCTGATTAAATTCTGGCCCCTTTAATTTTTTCCTCTAATTCTCTGTCACTTTTAATAAATTAAATATGTTTATTTGTTTTCTAAAACTGGCTGTTTTCTAAAGACATAATACTGTCTGTTTTTCAGTGCCAGTTCTGTTTCCTTAAAATATTCATTAAAATCACTGTAACATAAACTTAAACTAAATGAATGTTATTTATGATATAGATTTAAAATAGAAAAGTATGTTCATCTTAAAGATGCCTCATTTTTTTAGACATCTGATAAAGGGCTAGTATCTAAGATGTACAAAAAATACCTTCAACTTAGCAGTAGGCATAAACCAAACAAACCAAAAGCCATAAGCTGAAGATCTAACTAGACACTTCTCTAAAAGAAACACAGATGACAAACAGTCACATAATAAAAATGCTCTTCACTTTTTATCATAAAAGAGGTAAATACAACTCAGACCTACCAGAATGTCACTTATCAAAGAAAACGACAACAGTGTGGGTGAGAGTGTGAAGGGAAAGGAATCCTTGTACACCTTTGAAGCAAATGGAGTCTGTTTCAGACTATAGAAAACAGCTGAACGGTTTTTTAAAATATTAACAGGAAATAAACAATCTGATCCAACAACCCCTCTCTGCTATCTGCAAATACATGAAGTGTAGGAACAGGTGTACTTCTATGTTCACTGCGATACTTTTTACAATAACGAAGTCATGGTGTCAACAAAATGCCCTCTGACCGATGAGTGGAATGGACTACCTGAATAGTTGTCAACACATAAACTTGACATTTGCAACAACATCAAAGAAACTGGAGAGAATTATGCCTAGTGGAGTAACTCAAAGGGAGAAAGATAAATGCCAGATTTTCTGGTAAAGATAAATATGAATTCTGTATCTTTTTAGTACTTGCCTACTAGGTTTCACATGAGGAATTTTAGTTTATTTATAGGAATGTTTAGCACAGTTTCACAAAGATATTAAGTAATAATAATGTATAAAACTTTAAAGTGACTTAGAAAGAATACTAAATGCAATTTATGCTAGAGGGAGCATCTTTTCTTAAATTTTAGGTTGTGCCATGTTATAAGAATACTTACCAGCTTTATATTTTTAAAAGATGCCAGAAAATCCATAGATATTTATCTTATCGATAAGCTATCACGATCCCTTATTGATATGCTAGTACAATAAGGTTTAATGAAATATTTCCCCCTCACTTTCAAATAAAATGAACAAATATATTATTAGATTCTTGTAATTCAGTTTTTGAAATGTTGTTCTGTTGGCAAATATTAAGAATTGGAGTGAATCTATTCAACTACACAGTTGATTTTACAAACAAAATACCCCCCTTGCTTTTAGGATATTTTCTAAATCTTTTTTTTTTAAATCCACGTATCTCTTTTTAAAAAATCTATGACTAGGCTAAAAGTAGACACTAGAGGAAGTTATTCCTTTAAATGAGGAAGTAAGAGTCTTGTTTTGAATTATATTGTAAGTCAGATGGAAGTCTATAACCAGGAGCACCATGTTATGTCATTCAGAATGTAACATTTCTAACCTGACTGAAGGGTGGGAAAGGAATTTTTGAGGGATAAATGCAGAACTGTGTATTCCTGCTCAACAATTATTGTGTGAAGAGAGAAAATGAAAATGGTGGCACAAACTTTTTTTTTTTTTTAAGTAGTATTGGAAATTGCAGGCAAAGTGGTAATGTAGGTAGTTAGCACACTTGGCACCACTATATGTCAATCAAGTTTAGTACAGTAGGTAGGTCGAGGTAGACATATTTTAAATCATGATGTACAACCATGAAATACAGCTTGGATGTTCTCTGCAAAAATCAAGCATTGCCCTCATCCATTCAGTTCAGAATAGGAAGAGAAAAGATTCCAATACTCCCATTCCATAATTACAATATTTCAGTGATGGACTATACCTCCTTAGGATGTATTGTCTCCATAGTGTTGTCACTACGTTCCATAGTGAATTCAGGGCTTCACCTAGGTCTTCCCTCAGGAATGTAAGATTTATTGAACCAGCTGATCAGAAAGTTGCTAGACACAACCTTCAGCTGTCAGTTACTGCTCAGAAAATATCAAGCTCAAAGTAAACCCTTCCAGGGAAGTTGGCATCCAAAAGCTGATCAATATGGGACAGAGATAAAGGAAAACTGCCACCCACCTCAACACACTGTTTAAGGACTTTTTAAACTCTGGATCATTCAGGGAAGTAGACTCAGGCCTTCACTGAGATTACACAGCAAGCCAACGGCAAGTCTTGCTTCTGTCTCCATTGGGTCACAGCCTCTGATCCCAAGAGCATTTTTAATAATGTTCTGCCTGCTAACAGTTTCAATTAAGTTGAACAGACTCAGCTCACCTGCTTTATACACAAGCTGCTCTAAGCAGCTTTCCCTCACTACTTTGTCTCACAGCTTTCTCTTATGTGGCACAATCTGAATATCCTGATGTTTTGATTTAGAACATCTGTATCATCATTATTTAATCAAGCACTTATATATTCACATTTTGCCTAGTCCAGATCAATGTTGGTCATGTCTAAGAAGATTTCATTAAACCTTCTGCCCTAAGTGAAATGTTTTGTTCTGATGACCACAGCAATCTTTAGAGACTGACACTATTTTATAACATGTTTCCCAAAAACACTAGTATTTTTTTTTATTCTTTCGTGGAAAATTAAACACTGAAGGAAGAGAATTTTGATGTCTTCTGAGTTCCTCCAAAGGGCGGTGTGTAGCACACACTGCCTGATGAAAAACTGTATTTTAATAAATATTTCCTAGTTGAATTAAGTGATGAGGTTTATGAATATATGAAACGATGGACAAAAATCAAATTGACACAGCTATATTCCATATCTTTGTAATTATTGGCAGGCAGTTTTTCAAATAGTAGTTCAAATAAACAATAAGAAAATTCAACAATAATAAGTATTACTAATCAACATTACTAAACCCCTAAGTGTGAGAACTTATGCTACTTGATTTAAATGGATCAGTATACATATTCTTAATAACACTGGTATGTTTTCTTACTATCATATCCAATTTCATTTTGCAGATAAGAAAGACAGAAATCAGTTTGTCCTTGGTCTCAAATTAAAAGATGAGGAAGTTAAAATTTCCATCTTAAAATGTATGCTGATGCAAGGAGGGGATTTTCAGTACTCTGTTTTATTTATAGCTTCTGTTTTATTATATTTATAAAACTAAAGCAGCAAATTAAAGGAAAAAATCAGAAATAAATAGAATTAGAGTTGGGGGTAACTAGGTGAATACCTAAGCAAGTAATGCAAATTCTCAGAATCTCATTTTCTATATATGTTAAAATGCAAAATCAATAACTGGTAGAAGTTGGTACAATTAAATGAAACATTTTGTGAATGCACAACATTCATATCTTTATTTTCTTGTCTTCTTTCAGGTATCCTTTTTATCCTTTTTATCCTATTTTTTCCTTTCTATAAAGTATTAGTTTAGGGATAATGTTTTGGTTTTGACACCAAACAATATAGATGGCTATCTTTGTATCCTTCTTTCATATAAATCATCATGCTCTGTTCCGACAAAATTTTAATTAAAATTAAAAATTAAAGATAACTTTAAACTCCATTAAATTTGTCTTTTACAATGCAGTATCTTTTTTCATTTTATAAATTATTCAAAACAATGATATCATTAAAAACTAAACCCTAAAAGCATATTAAGTATCAGAAAGAGAAAGAGATTAGAGTCAGAGATAACAGATCCTTTTGTATAATGATTCAAGAATATCAAAGCATCCTCTACTTTTACTTCACTGACAAATACACACAAAAAAATCATAGCAAGAGTTTGGTTAAAATTGTTCAGGTCATGGGTTACTAAAGATGATGAGAAAAATTTCATGTTGACCTGAAAAAAAAAAATCAGAGTCCATAATAAACATTTTAAAGGTATATTACATCTAGTTAGATAAAAACTTATCATTGATAAATAACTTTTGTATTTACTAAAACTTCAATTAATATTCTCACCTGAATAGCTCCAAAATTTGATTTTAACAATGTAGGAAGATGATTATTTCTTTCAACATTATTTTAGGAAAATGACATTAGACTCCACCATTCTTGGCATCACCATTCCACTACTCACTAAGTCTGATACTGCAGTAGTGAACAGTGCTTCCCTACTAGTATATACTCGAAGTTAAAATTCCGTATTATATCTCTGAGGTCCCAGAGGGAAAAGAGGAAAACGATATAAGATTGGGTCAGCAAAATTAGAAACATGCAGATGTAATGCAAAGCTAAAAATGAAAGAAAATTGTGTTACTCCATAGTATTAATCTTGGATTAAGTAAAGCTATGTTCATTATAGCTAATGTTTATGAGGAGAGATATTATTTCCAAAGACTGAGATGATAATGTGGTGAACAGAGCATTCAGCTAGATAAGCTCAAAATCTGACTATCGTAGGAAATTAGAACATTATGCAGAAGTGTGCATACGTTTGCTTTTGGTTCACATTATATTGTATCACTTGATTTCAAAAGAGAATTTTTAATACTTAAAAGCTATTATTTCATCAAGGTACATAACAAAAAGTGTACTCTTTTTTTTCAACCACAAATTTAAATATAAGTCAATATTGACAATTATTTATATATAAATGCATGTGTGTTGTAAAACCAATACCAATATTATATATATATATATATTTTAAGAAAATGTACATATATTTTATGGTGGTCAGATTCTACTCAACAAATTTTGAAGTATTCAACATGGAACTATAAATGCATTTTCTCCCTGAAATTCAAATGTCAAATGTATCCATATTCTATAGTTGATACTTTATACCCTTTCAATTGAATAAGACCTCATCCCCCTTTCAGAAGGGGGATATATATATATATATATATATATACATATATATATATATATATATATATATATATACATATATATATACAAAGACCTCATCCCCTTCTGGGGGAGATGTGTATATATATATATATATATATACACACATATATATAATAAATATAATAAATATAATATAATATAATATGATATGATATGATATGATATAATATAATATAATATGATATAATATGATAAATATAACATAATATAATATAATATATATAATATACATAATATATAATATAAATATATATAAATAAATATCTATGAATATATATATTTCCCCAGAAGTATATTATATATATACAATATATATATAATATATATAATATATAATATAAGTATATATGAATATATATAAATATATATATATGAATATAATATATATTTCCCCAGAAGTGTCATTATACTCAATCATAAAAGAAATAAATATCTACTTTTTCAAGGCAACCTCATACTACTTTTTAGAGTTGTAGCAGCATTTAAAATTCCCCCAATATTACAATTCCACCCCATTCTTGCCAACACGTGGGGATTTTTACTTGTGTCTTTCAATAATAATAAACTTAACTAGGTTAGATGATACCTAATTGTGAACTCCCTTTTTATTTCCCTGATGGTTGATGACCTTCATTTGTCTGATCTCTCTGGAGAAGTGCATATTCCTTTCTTTTGCCCATATTTCTAGTGAAGTTCTTTGTAGGATCTTTATTTTAATTTCTTTTTCAGGGATTCAAATACTACGCAGTATATTGCTTTGATATTTATTCTGTGCAACTTTCTCATCATGAATCCCTGTTGCATTTTGTTACAGCTTTTTGCTGCATCGTTTGAGATAATTATCATTTTAGTCAGTATGATGTGTCACATTAATTGATTTGTATACATTGTATCATTCTAGCTTCCCAGAGATAGATCCCACTTACTTGTGGAACTTATGTGATCTCTCAATGTGATGTTGGATTCATTCTGGCTAGATTTAGTTGAGGCTTGTTAGATCCATGTTCATAAAGAACATTTTCATAAGAAATAGTTTTCTAGTTTTCTTTTTTCTATTGGCTTTGTCTTTACTACCGAGATGATCCTGGCAGCGTAAAATAAATTTGGAAATATTTCTTCTTTTCAATGTTTCGGAAGAACTTAAGGAGGGTTGATATTAATACTTCATTAGATATCTTGTAGAATTAATCAATTTAGATTTTCTATTAGCTCATGATGCAGACTTGGTAGACTGTGTGTTTATAGGTATAATTTATCTAATTCAGCTTATCGACTTTGTTGAAACATGATTCCTAATGGTCCTTTTGATTTCTGTGATAGAAGCGCCAATGACTTTTCTTTCATTTCTGATTATTCATTCAAGTCCTCTGTATTTTTTCATTTGTCTAGTAAGAAATTTGTCAATTTTTTTTTAATAATTCAACTCCGCTGATTTTTCAATTACTTTTTTTTTTCAATTCTATTTATTTCTATTCTACCCATCGCTTTCTATTTGTTAACTTTGGTATAAGTTTATTCTTTCTCTAGATGCCTCAGTGGTAAAGTCAGGTTTATTTATCTGAAATTTTCTCTTTTAATATCTCTTTCAGTAACTCATCAATTCTGATATGTTGTATTTTTATGATTCATATTTTCTAACTTTTAGAGTGATTTTTGTTTCAATAGCTGGTCAAGTATTTAGTAATTTTCACATAATTCCTTATTTTTTTTCTGTTGTTGATTTCTAGTCTCATTCCATAATTGAGAGGAAATTGAGGATTTCAATATTTTAAACCTTGGTTAAGTCATGCTTTTGATCTTACATGGGATATCTTCAGGAACAAAGTTTTATGTATCTGAGGAAAATAATTACTTGGTATTGGGTACAATGCTATGCATGTGTCTTTTAGATTCAGTTGGTCTACAATGTCTTGACTATCATTCCTTATTGATTTTCTGTCTGGATATTCTGTTCGTTATTCAAACTTGAGTACTAAAATAATTATTAAAAGTTGGTATAGAAATGCCCTACTATTGTTATAGTGTAGTCTACTTCTATGTTTCCTTTCAGATCTTGCAGTATTTGGTTTATATATCTGTGATCGGATAACAAGACACAAGTAATACTATAGTTACATGTCTTCATATCTTCCTGATGTAGTAGTACTTCTATATTACATAATGACCATCTTTTTCTTGTGACATTTATTAACTTAAGTATGTCCACTCTACACTTTTTAAACTATAGTTTGCATAGAGTATTTTTCTACTCCTTTAATTTTAGACAATTTGAAAATAAAAAAAAAATATTCTACATTGAGATTAGAATTGAAAAGCTTCAATACCATATCTATTCAATTCTAGAAAACAATCAATTGCTAGCTTAAAATTTATGAGATAGTTTTAATTGATGGTAAAATCCTATACAAAATTCAATCCATGCCAATGAAGATTAAACAGCTTGAATTTTAAATTATTTCACAATTTGCATCTGAACTCAGAATGCTCTATTGAAAATTCAATACTTCATTTGATAAATATAAATTTTTAGAACACTCTTAAACATTACAATGTAGCCAAGATACTCTATTTTTTTGTCTTCCCCCTAAACACTTTTTAAAGTGAAGAGCAAATATACCGAAGATGAGAAAAATGCTTTTTTATAGTCAATTCTTGGGATAATAGGAAATAGAAATGCAAAAGACCAAGAGAATGTCTACAAAAATATTTAACTACCAAGGGAAAATAATAACGTTAATTGTGTTATTTGCATAAGACATTTGTTATAAAATAAGTGTAGATGACTAAAATAAGGGTTTATTATCTTGTTTTTAATTCTTTATTTCATCTCAGCTCCACAGGAAACAGATCTGTTAATAGTGTTCCTTACCTGTTTTTCCTCTTATTTAGAATTGCTTTTCTTAGGAAACATTTCAGTAAGTTTTACGCATGAGAAAATCAAATGTGTTTGAAATTGATAAAGGCTGAGAAGAATTATATATTAGCTAAAGATAATATCTCTAAATATATTTTAAAATAATCTTATCAGCCAAATGACAGAATCAGTAGAACATGCTCACTCTAGAAATGAGCAAGCTGTTAACAGAGATTCAGACTTTAAGCATGGGTAAAAAATAACATTTTTTCTGAGTATTTCCTAAAACAAAGGTGGATGCTGAATATGTGATAATAACACTGTTGACTAAGAGAGAATACTTATAATAAATCACTACTCAGAGAAACAAATTACATGCTGAATTTTTTTATTAAGCAAATATACCTTTGTTTTTATGTTTTGGATGCTTTTCACTTTCATGGTACATATTTGTACTACAATAACCTCAGTAATCTAAAGACAATGTGTATATTTATGGAAATGAGATTAAATAATTAGATGTTTAAAGTCACCTAAAAGCCAAATAACAGTATCCAAATGTATATCCATTCAGAAATATAACAAAAAATTAACTTGTTATTTCCTTGGTGGGACTGGTTTTAATATATATCTGAAACCTACATGAAGACAAATGTACATAAGTAAGTAGATAAGGCTATTCTTGCATTAGAAGAATCATTTTTCTTAATGAATTATTTTAGAATATGTGGCAAAGTCTACTTATTATTAATATAAAATTTTCTGTACTTATTTTCAAGAAACTGACATAATCACTCACCAATTCAAAAAACAGCAGATGTAGGTTTTTAAGAGCATTTAAGTTAAATGTATAAAGTGCAATAATGTCATATATATATACACAGATATGTATATATATTGAGCAAATCATAATTTTAGATTAAAATTTTGTAGTAAATATATATTAGATGTGTACTTATTCCTCACTTTCACTTTTCACTTTATCATTACCAATTTGAAAATATTCGTTATATACATATTTATTTTAATCTCTAAACTTAAATAACCACAATTCTGTTTTAACCAATGATCTCTCATCAATCATACATTCCTGTTACCCATTCCACTCCCCAGCAATGGAATTCAACTCTTGCTCTCTCAAGCCAGACTTCCCAAAATTTAATATAAATCCCTGTGGAGGCGTATTTGAATCTTGATGCTCCTGCCTTTTACAGATCCAGCTCTACAATATGGTCCTTTCTTTCCCCAAATCCAGGTAGCATATTGTTGACATCTGTGATCATCAGATAGACAGACCTTTGATTTCCAGGTAATGTGTGCTAATATAAGAATGTATATGTTATTTCGTGAAAGGTATTGATAAACAAGAATAAAAATGACACATATTAAATTATCATTTAATAGTGAGTTACCCAGCATTACCCTCAAATAGGGATAGCTTTTCAAAATTAATTTCCCAAATTTTCTTTGCTAATTTTTTAGCAAATTTTACAAAATTATATGTTCAAATGTGCTCAAGTTAAGAATCTGTCTTCCTTGCTTAAGTTAACTATACACTCCATTTTTTTAATCAATAAACAAGAGTTTTTTGATAGGTAATATTACAAAATTCTGATTTGGAGAATAAGCAAATAAATGTATGTAAGCAACTATTGTAAAATATCTCAAAATAAGCAAATCATAAATTAAACAAAAAAATATAATATGATGCCATTACTTTGAGGAAAACAAATATGAAGTAGTAACTTTTAGAATTATCTGCTACCATCTTAAAAAATCTTTACAGTAATTATTTGCTGTAGAAAATACCTTGGACTAGTGAACTTATTTATAACACCTTAATCCTACTGATATAGAAATCAAGGCCCCAAAGTCTATTTTATCATAAATCAAAGCAGAAGTGAAAAAACAGAATAGTCACATAATTAAGCTGAAATAAACTCAATAATCTATTTACAATTTTACTTCATCAACAACTTTTTATCAAATAATTTCTGTTCTAAAGTCTTCTATAAAACAATGGCAATGTGAGAAGAAAACTGAAATGTTCCTAAAAATATTATGCAACTTACTTTTTATAAAGTAATTAATATATTTGCTCATTTAAATGATGGCTATTTTAGCAAAATCAGACAAGTTAAATGAATAATAATAATATGATATTTAAACTTATTATGAATAATATCCCAATTATGAGCTTCATTCTTCAACAGTTATTTCAGATGTTCATGAACGATTTTAAGAACTGAAGTTGGTAAAGTTTTTGACAGGTACAAATATTGTACAGATAAAACAAGAACATTAATTCATAATCAAGTCTGATGAATGGTACGTCACACTGAAATTGTTTAGGTGCTAATTGTGATGACCCAACAGATGACCCAGATGTACTTCATGTACAAAATTTTGAGTGTGTGAAAAATGATAAATGTCCATAATGATGTTCTATTTTTGCTCAAGTGAATTTTGAAGCAATGAATCCCACTTCTTTTCTGACAGCATATCAGAGCATTGGGCAAAATATTCTGAAGATTAATAGCTTGTCATGGAAAGCTCAAAATGATAAAAAATTATCTATAAAATTATATACCCCTCTATTTGAAATTATTGCATGTAAAAATGTGAAGAACAGCAGAAATGCATATAATATTTTAAATAAGTATGGAAAGTGTCAATATTTTATTTAAAGCTTTCATGAAGAATGACGCTGGAAAGTTAAAATAGTGCTCTACATCAAGTAATATTTTAAAGGTTGCAAGCCAAGTGGAACAGTTTGGAATCACCAGCTGACAAACTGGCAAGTAGAATCAACGTAGATCTTACAGAAAGTATGACAACCTTGCAGATAGGTTAAATTAAAATCTATCAAAATGTAAAAGTGAAGGGAAGAGGAAGATTTTTCTTGACTCTAATGGAGGGAGGCTGCAGGTGAACTCCAGAAATTAAAAATGTTGACATAAGCAGAAAAGTGTCAGAAACTGCTTTAAGATACTAATGCAGACTGCTTGGAATTTGAGAAACTTACCCAGACACTAGACTATTGCATGAAGATTTGAAATATAGTAATAACATTAATCTTATTCATTTTATAGAAACACAAACAGGTTTTCTTAATATTATAGTCTTATGTTGTTGCTCTCTTATACACTGTAAGAAAACAATGCATCTGGAGGTTGTAGATATACAAGGTATCCTATGAAGCATGTTGAACCTTCTCTGTATTAGCAAGTTGCTGAAGAAGTACATAAAGCAACTCGAAGAGAATGATGTTCTGATTTGATTAGCCTCCAGAACGTTCTCATAAATGTTTTTATTTCTTCTTTATCTTTCAACCCCATGGTTATTAAGATCATAGTGTACATATAAAGCCAGTAATAATTCAAAATGCAATACCACTATCCCAGTGGTTGGACTCCAATGTTGAAAACATTTGACTCAAACAATAGAGTATTATTTCATCCTCTACAACATGTGTCTTCTGGTTGTTTTCTCACATGGTAGAGAGAGATATAGAAACAGAAATAGATGGAGAGAGAAAGCTCTCTGTTCTTCTGAGTTCTAATTTCATATGAAGACTCCACCCTCCTTACTTATTACTTCTTAAAGGTCCCATTGTCAAACTGTTACACTAGAGTTTCAATATATGATTTTGAGAACTTGCAAACATTCAGCCCAAAGCACTGGTATAGTCATAAAATTATTCACAACCAATATACGCCTTCCAGCAATTGTCTTCTGAGGAACCAAGCTTATATGAACTACAAAGAGGAAACTCAAGAATTACAGGAATTGGGTTACTAAGTAAAACAACCACAACATTCACAGATTGACTTATATGTGGCATAAAAATCAAAACCAACATTTGGGATAAGCAACCCCAACTTATTTGCAAGACAAAGTGAAACGGACTGTGTGTGTATACACATTTTTGAACATATATTGTAAGTACTAGAACCTAGTTCTATATATCTATAAGAGCTGGTATTGGTATTTATGCCTATTCTTTTCTTGTCAGCACATTTTTTGTTCTTATAAACCCAGATTCAATGACTTTCCACCAAAGTTCTCAACATATCACTTTTATGCATATCTTTGGAAAGTTACACATACAGGGAAACTTAGCAAAACCACAAGGACTTTTTTTGCAGTATAAATTATTAATTGCTCACAAATAGTACTGTCAAATTTCTGAGAAAGCATCCAGTACAAGACCTTCCTTGGAGTGAAGAACAACAAAAGCTTTGTGAGGGGTGCCAAAATAAGCCCCTCTACGACATGACTTTCATCAGTGTGGAAAGGGCAACAAAAATCATATTTAAAGGGCACAATTGTACACTGTTTGCTGTCGGTAAAAGAGAAGAGATAAATATCCATTACATGCAAAAAAGTTGGAATGTATTGGACCCTGGACTACAGGTCAAACAGGGACTAAATAATCAGGAAGTTCAGTCCTCTGACACATGGAGACAGTGTCTTAATGAGATGATGGCCTACCTGGAACATTACTGGCATTCAGCATAGAAATATGAGGTAAAAAAGTAAATATTTACTTCTGGAGTTGCTTATAGAGGGGAAGACTAAAGAAAGACCTAAAATTAAGGGTGGAGTAGATATTGAAAACAACAATAGTATATCAAACCAGCTCCACCTTAATCACTAATTATATCTTGAGGAATATGCAGGCTGTGATTTATTGAGGTTAATTAGAATGTTCTCCTCATACACACACAGAACTCAGAGTAATGCTCCCTGAAGATCAATTGAAACTAACATGCTAAGGGCTAGCAAAAAGAAAGACAAATATTTGCAGGTATAAAATGTATTCATTTGCCTCATTTATCTCAATAAAAATGCCAAGCTTTTGAAAAATGCATGAAAACATTGGAATGCCATAAAACAAAATACAGACAAGAAAAAAAAATATATATATATATTGTTTGATTTAAATCTAAGACTTCCAGTTGTGTTTCGACAGGTGAAATTTAGAAGTCAGCTCTTTCACCTTTATTAGAGGAGTCTTGTACTTACTTCATGTTTTCAGGCCCCTACTGGAAAGCAACTGTTTCCAGAAGTGTCTTGCTTCAAACAATATTATAGTCTTTCTAGATGAAATGGTTAAAAAATGAAAGTTTTTCCAATATATTTTGTTAGGTAAAACAAAAAATTAATAATGAGCAGATGCACATCTTGTCCCAAATTGTATGTATAAGGAGTTTGGAACCTGACTCCACCCCAAAAGAATGAGTAGCTGAACAGACTGAAAATGCATTGACTTACCTCTCAAGGAGAGAGGTGAGGATACAAGGTAAAAGCTGCTCCCAACATTGGAGAGATAGGCAGACACAGTAAAGGAGTCCTGGCATATGGAAACAAGAATTCCCAAGAAGGAACATGGCAGGCACAAGTGTCAGGACAAGAAATCCTAAATGGTTACTGAGGAATTGTTGGGAGTTCAGTGTGGGTTCAGCTTAGAGTTAAAAACTCCAGGAGGACTCAGGCTTAGGGGGAACACCACAATATTATGAGATTTCTACCATTAGGAGCTCAACCACGATTCCATATTCAATACAGAAAATACAAATACATTTATAAATTTAGCAAGCTTTAGAATGTGTGAACATAACATAATTTTATTATTTTATTCTACACATACTGGGGAGGTTCAGAGCAGCAACACAGTCAAGTGTATTAAAATCTAGAATCAGAATTTTATGAATATTTAGTTGGGTAAATAAAATTATAAAGTAACATGCCAGTTGAAGTGAATTCATTTTTCATAAATCAAAATATAGTTAAGGTTTCAGAGCTTTTTTGATTTCTGCATCATGAATGAAACACTTTGTATAAAACAGAACTTCATATTTTATCAAGTACAGGATATTATTAACATTTGTATTTCCTTATAAATATTCCCCAGTTATCTAAACACAGGTTGCACTCACACAGACACATATCCCAAACTATTAAGAAAGAACTTCCTTTTCCCTTACTGTTCATAATGCAGTTCCTCATGGAATTCTTACATAGCATCTAAAAATCAACTATATAGTCTAATAAAAGATGTAATCAACAATGTCCTTACATTATATTCTGTTTAGATATCATCTTTTCCTTCAAAATTCTCACAGTTTAAAGGTGATGATATCTACAAATCCACAAAAAAAATCTACAAAGGTGATGATATCAAACAGCTCAGTGAACACATATTTAACAAAGTACTTTGTCAATGTTTAATATTTATCTAGGGAGGAAATGACTCAATATATTTCATTTAATATTTTAAAGAAGTCATTCAGACTTTCCCCAACCATTGCAGAAAATATAAATACTGTAAAACATACAACTTTATTAAAAAGTGGTATAGGGCTATAAAATAAAAGATATAGAGTTATAACCCAATCTCTTATTTTCCAAGGAAACATGAGAATGTTGCTACCATTCAATAGCACATTTCTATGTCATTGCTGACTTTTCTTAAAAAATGGTGGCCAAAGAGGCTAACAAGGTTTTAAATTATAAGAAGATGGTTGCCAGGGAAAAGGGTGGCTCCAGGATCCTGATGCACCCATGGAAGCAGGTTGTTGAGCAGAGAGAAGAAGCTGGGAGGAGAGTAGGAGAAGGAAGAGGGAAGGAAGTGGCAGCAAGAAGGAGGCTGAAGGAGGTACATGGAGCAGAGGGACATGTGAAAGAGCTGCACTTGCTTCTCAGCCTTGAACTGATACCAGCGAACTGTTGGGCATAGAAGGCAACACTTTAAAACACGTGGGTGAGAGACCCTTTTGAGGTCAACAGTAGCAGTTTCATCTTAATGATGACTTGACTCTTTCCTTCCAGGCTTGTCTGGTCTCTTCAGCCCCTTCCCCTTGGTGGTGTTTTCAAATTGGGCCAAGCTTTTGGGTCTCAGTGGTCTTACTTTGGGCCAATGCTGTTTGGCTGGATATGTACCCAGGAGGAGATGAGTAACTTTGGTTGTCTCATGAAGAAACTCTTATCTATTCTTCCCCTTTCCTTGAATCTACTGCACATTCATTTTTTACAGTTCCTTTCCAATGAAGGTCTTCTGCTCTAGACTATATTTTGTTTTCATGCAACAGATGATAGAAGTTATTTATGGTAAGCAGATTTGGAATTCCCAGGGTAATCCTTACCCAACCTGGTAACAAATGGTAGCTTGATTTTGTTTTGAAATGGTTCGTATTTAAACATTATGAATAAATGAGGAGTCACAAAACAACTGCTGTCAAAGTTACCCAATTCACATTTAATATACCTCTAAACTTACTTTCCAGTGCAATAAAAAGTAATGAAATTTATCACTGTTAGCATAAATGTATAATTTTTTTATTTCAAATCAAATATAAACAGCATTCCAAATGCTTTTATCTTTTGAATGTGCAAAACAAATGCTACTGAAATTAGAGAGTACTGAAATGAAAAGGGTAAATTATGCTAAAATCTATTTAAAGTATTGTTTTCATCTTAAATAATTTAAATTGTTTCAGTAACATTCTCTAAGCATTAATCTCATTTTCTGAAAAGGAGCTAAAAGAGATGTCCCAAAAAATAAACAAAACAACTTTCAAGATTCATACATATTTTTTTTAAAAAAAATGTAATTTTGACTAATTGCAAACAGATTTGTCATACTACACAGAGAACAGATCTAACATTTCAAGTCACTCTTTTTACTTTGTTCGATGAAAACTATAATATAAATGCAAAACTTTATTTATGTAACCTTATACAAAAATACTTTGTCATTTCATATTCAAATGATTTCCATTTCAAAACTCTCTAAGTAAAAAACTATCACTAACTACATGTTTTGTGTGTGACTTCACACACTTCATATTCATCAATATACATGTTGACAGATATCAGTATATATATACTTCAATATAGATGTTTGAAGAACTTTGTAAAAAAGCAGTCTTGAAATGCAGGTGGAGAACCAGTTTGTGTGGGCAGATAACATGTTCACTATTGAAAGTAGACTTTTTTTTTTCAGTAGCAACAAGCATTTGACCCACAAATCTGCAATTTGTGGAGAGTAGAGTATCAGCAGACTGGCTTAGTGGTCATGGGGGTGTGAGAGATAATGTTTGAGAGTGAAGGAGCCAGGAGGGCAATTGGGGGTTCTGAAAATCGAGTTTCAAATAACAGAAAGATAGTCATACATTCATTGAAATATATAAAGTACGTCTTGATATTCATACTCATAATAGTATCGGCAGATAAGTTCATGGGCCCATCCCTGACGGAGAAACTATAGAATGATCAAAGAAAGCTCTAGAGAATTTCTTGAGGGTCACCAACTTTAGGTTACTTAGTGAATAGAAAGCAGCTACTGGGGATTATTCAACATGATCCAAAACAGGGTAAAGTTAAGTTAAAGAGAAAATCACTGTATAGAAGAAATACATAGAACGTATTTTCGAGGCATTAGGACTATTAAGGTAATCAAGGGAAGAGAGTCTACATTTTTTTCAATCAACAAAGAGATGTAAAAATACAGAATGAAATTCCCCCACAATTTTATATTAAAAACTAGAGAATTGCTTATGCTAATGGTCAGTCCATATTGATATTTACTACATCATTGATGGATACAAAAGTATACTCTTCTAATATTCTAATTTTTGAAAAGTATATGATCACTCCTGAAAGAAAAGGCTATCTTGGTTTCTTCTCTTGTGAGTCACATGAATTAATAATTAGAAAAGAATATGTAGTCCAGTAGCTCATAGCACATGTTGTCTGCTAGGGATTGCAAGAAGTTTATCAATTTTTACATCTATGTCTAAGTGGGGAGCAGGCCTATTAAAAGTCATTTTTTTTAATAAGTGACCTCAAATATTTTATTTTGCACTGAATCTACAAAGTCAGTCCTGGATTAATAAAGCACACCTCCTACTTCTAATGATGAAATTAATAAAAACTGAATATGCTGGCAGTACAAAAGAAGGCCTTACATTATTTGTGTACCCATGAATCTTTATTGAAACTTGGCAATGCCAAGAATAAATAGCAGAGACTTTTGAGTAATCTAACTCAAGACTGGAAAGGCATAGACATTGATTTAAAATGGAGTCATACAATATTTGAAGTTTATCTCACATAGGTATTAGGGGTAGTTTGTAAAATATTGAGAAAGCATTCAGGAATAGATCCTAAACAGGAATCATTAGTGCTTTCTCACTTTTAATAAATGAACTTAAGCCAGAAATAGAGAATTCAATATAAAAGAAAAATCTGGAATAGGAAATGACCTATTTCTATGTACACTCCACTCTTACCAAAAGACAGATTAACAAAACAGAAACCACACAAAGACACAAAAGCTTTAAAAGATGACCTAGACCAAATGAACCTAATGTCTCTATAGGCCACTGTACCCCAAGGAAAGAATATACCTTCTTTTCAAATGTACACAGATCATTCCCTAAAATTTACCATGTATTAGGCTACAAAACAAACCTGAACAAATACACAAAGATTAAAATAATTCCAATTTTTTTTCTCTAATCATAAAGACATCAAACTAGAAATCAGCAATGCAAAGTAAATAAGTAGAATATACACGACATGAAGGCTGAACAAGAGGCTTTTAGAAGATCACTGGGTAAAAGAGGAAATGAAAGAAGAAATTAAAACATACATGGAGACAAATGACAAAGATGACACAACATTCCAAAATGGGTGGGACTCATCAAAAGCAGTATTAAGGAAAAGTTTATGGCAATACAGTCCCAAATGAAAAGAATCAAAACAACCCAAAGAAACCATCTAATCTCCCAACTCGAGAACCTAGAAAAAGAGCAACAACAACAACAACAACAAAAAACCCAAAAAACAAAACAAAAAAACAGCAGAAGACAAAAAATAAAAAAATAAAAGCAGAGATAAATGAAATAGAGACCAAAAAAGACTATCAAGATGCTAAACAAAAGCAAAAGCTGGTTCTTAAAAAAAATATTTTTATGTTGTAAATGCCAAACTGAACAATGTGAAAGGGAGGTAGGCCAAAGGTAGAAGCTACCTAGAAGAAAAACTTGTTAAGACAGGTAGGTGTTCCTACAATGAGTGGGTTATTGGAAATGACACATGTTGAATGTGCTAAGTGAAAGTGAGAATAACGTAGTCTTGCAATAACCAAAAACCTAATAAAAAAATAAAATAAGGTAGATGAACAATAAAATTTCTCCCAGAGGAAAACAAGTAACTATACTGAAAAATTTCAAGGAGAAATTGCTCTATATTTTCATTTTATTATCATGCATTAAAATACTCTTCTTAAACTCTATTGAAATTAGAAAACATCTCACAGAGTCAACGAAATACTAATGCAGGATTAATAATTTATTGCCCATCTTGGATTGAAGAATAATCAACAGGAGGATTTGAAAATAGAGACCACTTAAGCATTACTTAAATGTTAGAATTGAAAAAGATCATTTATGTCAAGTTGACATTTATTTCGAGGTGCGTGTGTGTGTGTGTGTGTGTGTGTGTGTGTGTGTGTGTGTGTGTGTGTGGTGAGATGAAGTTAGAAGAGAGAAAGGAAGAGAAGTATAAAATGCAAAGTTACAACCACAACAGAAACACCAACTTTTCTTCAGGAAATATTTTCAAATCAATGCAAAAAACATCTGTATCAAAATATCAGCTTGCTGACTCAAGCTCAAGCTTAATCTTCAACCTAAATTTTGTTTCCAATATTCACATAAAATTTTCATAAATGATATCTAGAACAGCTAACTTATTATTTCGCAAACAGGAGTCAACATCATGTTTGTTTTGCTACCCTTTGGAGTACATACTTTCTGTTGCATATTCATAGAGGCATATTGAGAATTTGTTAGAACAAAGATTGAGAGTCTTAGTTTTCAGTATGTCTATGGTAGGATGAGAAAATTTGCATCATTATAATTTCTCTAGTGCTACTAATTTTACTGTTCTGGAAACCTTCTGGGAATCATTGCTTTATTATATAAATCAGTTTTAACTTTTCTATTTTGAGGCCCCCCAAAAAAATAGCCTAACATATCATATTTGGAGCTTTCATTATTAGAAGAAATACTTCACTAAAGAAGAAGCACAATCTTTCAGGAAGTGAAAATCCCAGTAGAGACTGGAATTTCTCAATTACTTGAAAATAATACACAATGCAATAAATTGAAAGGTCCATTTCAGTACATCTACCAAACTAATATATTCTACAAATTTAAGTGAGCATTTGTGATTCATAGCTACTTCACAGAGGTAAAGGCTGTTGTATCAGAACATTGTAAGTATTAATGATACATAGAATAAGTATCTTAATTAATAATGAAATATTGAAAATAACTCAACCATTTAATCTAGTGCCACAACTTTAAGCACTGGCTTCCAGATATTCCAAGACTTCTTTTGGAATACACATCATTCTGAGCTCTATCTAGAAGCAATAAAAAGCAGGGTAGAGAAAACATAGTGATTATCTGGACAATATTTGGATGATAAAAATTCATTTTATGAACATATGATTTGATAACTTAGATTGGTGAAGAACTTAGCAAACGGTAGTTCTAATCCATAATTGTCAAAAAACTAGGCATTTATGTTTCTCAAATCTAAGCCATCAATATCTGCCTTAAGGCATATAAATATTTCACTCTTCTGATTACTCATTTTTCTTTGATAAAATAAGCAGTGGGGAATAATGCTGCAAAGTGCTGCTGTTGTTTAGTCTTTTAGTATAAAAGTTAGAGTAGTGAGTTGCCAAACTTATCTACAGCAGCAATTGCAGTGAGAAAGAGTTCCACAACTCTGAATAAGTTCTAAAAATAATCAATGACCCCTTTCAAACTGATCATGAGAATTTTCAAACATACCTCTACAGTGTTATGACCATCATTCATATTGTATCTCTATCTTTTAAATTAACACTTACCTATTTTCATTCCCTATCATTCATGTTTTCTAGAATGTCCTACAGGAAACTCAGATGGTATGTAGCTTTTAATAGATAGATTATTTTAATAATATATTTCTCTGTGCATGCCCCAACTCTACAATATTGTAATATACCTATATTTTTGTTTTGTATGATGCCTCATTTGGTATGATACACTTACAGAGCTTTTAAGTTTTCCAAATAATATACTTGGCTCATACAAAGCCAAAATAACTATTTCCATTTAGCAAAACTGTAGTGCAATTTTTTATCAGCAAAGGTGGAGTATTTGAATACAGCTCATAACATTAAAGCAGTAAGATAGTTTTATATGATCAAGCCCTATTCTGCTAAAATAAAACTTAACATTTAAGGACTTGATGGTAACACAAAAATACACTTCATACTGGAATTCATTCTCACTCTTAAAACCTCTGAAATCATTAACATGTGGCTTTTAAATATACATTCCATTCACTTAGTTGATATGCATACCTTATAAGATTCTTTGAAAAACTATGCATTGTTTGAGAAATAGTTCTGATTAAACTACCTTGTAGGGTAGTTCAGTGGGCTAAATAATGCAGAACACAAATAATATATCCATCTCCTAGTTCCTAGAAATGGAAAATATTTTTTTATTTAAAAAAATATTGCAGCTAATAGGGTAGACATTAAATTCAATGTCAAATGTCCTATAAGGGACATGAAAGAATGATATATAGAAGAGGGAAGAATGTGATCACAAAGTCTGAGAATGGGGTAATGGAACTGCAAGACCACAAAAGCCGATAACCCCCAGAAGTTGAACTAGGCAAGAATAGACTCTCTTAAAGAGAATTTGGAAGGACTGAGGTCCATCAACATCTTAATTTCTGATGTTTGGTCAACAGACCTGTGAGAGAACATGACCATAGTATTCAGGATATAATTGGAAGGAATGTATTAGAGCAGCACAGGATATTAGAACAGCATTGAGAGTTGTTCTCTTCATTAATAAACATATAAACATGTTTAACATATTGCTTAACATATAAACAATATGAATATAAACAGCATATAAACAATATGAATAATAAGAATTCTACCCACCTCTCCATTAAATGGTTTTAATTAAATATTCTTTAACAAATGGGTTTCTTTAATACTTTAATTCGTAAATCAGAAATAATGGTTTATATTCTATATTATCTTCAGGTTGACATAAGGTTACATGTTTCAATTTTTAAATTTTGAACACCAGATATTGTTGAATTAAATATTATTTGAAACATTCAGATTTTATTCTCACACAAAATACTGTGTTTTTCAAATGTATAAGCAATAGTCAGGTTATATTTGAAATGTGTAGAATGAAACAAATTAATAAGCAGTCAGACAGAGATAGCCTCTTTGGTTCTAATATATTTTCATACCCTCTTGCATGTTGCAAGTGTTAATCTGGGCATCTATTTCTGCTTTCAATGCCACTACTACATCAACTTGTCACCTAAATAACTGTAATTAAGCATTCTCTCTTGTTGCTGATTACAGTATACTGATGAACATCCCCGCTGGATTTAACAGCCTATTTCATAACATCTACAGTAATCATCACATATTATAATGTCTTTTTTGCTGAAGACTTCTTAAATAATCTAAAATGTAAATTGAACAAGTCTTTGATTATTGCAATCTAAAGTTCAACAGGCACTTAATCAGAAAGGTATATGTATCATATCATTGACATCTAGTCAGCAATAGGATTATATCCAGGGAAATAAATATTTTAACTCTTTGGTCATTGGTGCATTTCATTTTAGAAATTAATATCAGTATAGAACCCAGAAAATACTTTCCTAGAAAGTGGCATGGAATAAGTAGTAATATTTTTTATCTGAGTTTCTATAACATAGAAATCATTCTGAGTACTTTGAGATGCATAGAGTTAATGCACAGAACACTGAAATTGAAATCAAATTAAAGTTCAACAGCACACACTAGAGCTAGTTAACTAGGAACCTATTTTTAATAGATTCAAAAGAAAATTGATTTAATAGTTGTCTCGGTTTCTCAGATATGTATACACATTATAGTAATTGTTATTAGATCTTGACAAAGATAAATGTTCCAAGGTCACATGGTTTATAAAGTCATTAAAATATCTATCTCTCTGTCTCTGTCTGTCTGCATCTCTCTAACACACACAGACATAAACAAAAATATCATTATAAAATGCATGCACACCTGTGTCACTGATGACTCAGAGATAAAATAATTCTAATCTTACAGAAAAGTTCTGTAATTACCACATTTCTGTTACACAAAAACATCTTTCTGAATCTCTTTTCCTTTGGTCCTAAACAAGACAACTGACCCTAAAATTGTAATATTTCATTGATTTCCAGTGTGAATATAATGCATGGGTATTTCTCCCATGGATGAGAGTCTAATTAGATAAAGGTATATTGACATTTGACTCAAGCCTACATTTTTATGCTTCATTTATAGTTATTGCCCATCACTTCTTTGAACTAAGCTAGGGGAATATGGCTTAATAAATATGAGAAACTATATCAAATAAAAGTTTACAGTAGATAACTGATCAATTTTAAATTTCTACAGATACCTTTATAAACCATTCTATATTATGTGAAATTGTCTAACTATAAAACATAAAATTATATATTTATAAATATACTGAATTTATAATAAATAATATATCATATAAAATAGAAGATTGTTATTTTGAGAAATGGATTCGATACCAGACTTAGCTAAATATATACATTCTGATTTCATCTTTCTAACAAATTACAATTTAAAATATAACATGCAATATTGTTAGGATTGAGGCTGAGGGGAATATGGATATAACATGGAAAATAGAATATTTGGAACAATCTACTAATCTATAAATCAGAATTCTAATATGAACAGCATTATCTATTAACCCAAGGAAATCTATGTCAGACCTTAATAGAAATTAGATAAAATACAAACATTTGATCCATGAAACAATTATTTGGTCCATGAAACAAAACAATTATTCATGAATAATTCAACACATTCCCCTTTCTTTTTCATGTATATTCTTTGAATCTTATGATTACATTTGAAGCAAACATCTGAAAATGACAGTGCAAATATAATTTCAACTAATTTGTATATTATGCACACTTTCTGATATTCATTGTTTTTCAAGTATTAGAAGTACATTTTTTGAAATAATCTTTGTACTATACAATCCCTGTTTTTGATAATGGGTATCATCTTTTCATAAAGTCTGAATCATGAAAGTTCATCAACTTCATTCAGTTTTCAGAAGTCCTATTCTACTTGTTAATCCCCTGAGTTTTATTCAAACATATATTAACAATTTTGTTCAAAAATATTATAATCATTTGAATTCATTTAAAAATACTTTTATAATATAATACATATATTGTTTAAAAATTATAAATGGAAGATTATGTATAAATAAAAACTAAAATTTTCACTCATATATCAGTACCTCTTTCTAAAACTAATCACTTCATATCCTTCTAAATACTCAAGATACTTCATGTAGTATATTTATTTTCATATACAGGTGAACAAAATTGAACTTCTTATGCATCTTTCTTTTATTAATGTTATCGCTATAATTTGGAAATTTTTCCTTTAATCCTATTAAAGATAGTCTTTATTTTTAATGACTGAAAATAAGTACTTTGTGTTGATTTTGCTTCATCTATTTAAAAAATTCTATGATATGAAGGTTAAAATTTTCTTGTTACTCAAAAAACTTTAAATAAACATATCAGAAAACACTGGTAAAATTTCGCAAATACATGCAAATGATGTCTTTCTATAACTTATAATTCTGAATCAAAAGACACTTGTTCTTTAATTCTGCCTTTTATTAAAAGTTGTACCAATTTAGACTTTCACCCAAAATTCATTAAGTTTAAATGACATAATAGATGATAAAAATCCATTATTCTCAATCTTATGCAGGTTAAATATTCATTATATTGATTAAATATACTCTTTCTTTTCATTTTGACTTTCTTGTCATTTGAGCACTCTTTGAGTACCTTTAAAATTTCTAGCATCTTCTACAATGATGAAAGTTACAATTAAGTATGCAACTTTAGATGTAGCTTAACTAGGGAGAGTTTGGTAGTATATTCATTCTATTACAACCAAGAGACAAAACTGATTTTCATCTCAAACTCACTTTTGAAAAGCATGCATGAAGCACCTATTTCCCTACACACTTTGAGATTCTGCTAATCCTTTTAATTAAACTGATATGCAGTTATGAAAGCTTCTATCAACCTTTAAGACACAGAGATCACATAGGGTTTACCTTTAGATTTGCCCACATGAGTGACGATGGGGTTGTAAAGGACTTAGTTCATTTCAGTCCTTTAATTTCCCATAATACAATAGAAAAGAGCGGTGGCAAAAGAAATCAATCCCAACTTATCCCTTGTCGAATATCAGCAAACACAATGTCACAAAACCAATGTGAAGAAATGGAGTATAGATTTTCTGCTGACATTTGTAAAGTGTTTGTGTCAAAGTATTTTTCTAATACAGAAAAGGTTAGAGCTTAACAAATTAAACCTCATGTTTCTTTTAAGCTGTTATGTTGGCCATTTGGATAAATTTTAATAGCTTTTTATTTCCTCATGAAAACATTTAACTCAACGTGATCAGATCTAATCCTTAAGTTATTCAGAATTCAACACAAATTTGTGAACATAAACATATGGAAACTTTAAAATAAACTTTTAGAGTATAGATTTATATACAATCATTAAAACATTGCTACATCAAAAAATTGTCATCTCTCAAAATATTAGTTCTGCCAGTGATTTCCTTGTTATTAAATTTTCTAGGTTATTAAAAATGATATACCTCATTTTTCTCACAGCAGTTATATATAACAGCTATTTTTTTACAAAAGGTGAAATTGTGTCATTTTAAAAATCACATGATACACTTATAGTATTAAAATTTTATATTCATCAGTAACTATATCAAAATAACTTCTTCAACATTGTCAATTCTAGAAGAATCTATTCAGTACTTACAATTGATTGTTTCTCAGTAGTAAAAAGAAGAGTCTATGCTATAAGCTAAAATAAATGATAAGAAAAATTAAACTGGCAAAATTTTAAATGATAAGTAAATAAATAACCACATGATTTTAACATTATTGCTAATATGTGAGTCACGCATTAACAGTATTTTAAATGACTTATTCAATAACATTGTTTCTTGAGTTATAAGTAAAAAGAAGATAATATATTGGGTACCTAGCTATTAAGTTTATCATATCTCTAATTATATTACTTGATATAGATATTTGCCACTATAAAAGTATTATGGTTCAAGACACCTAAAAGAGAATTTAGGTGCCATGCAACACTCCAAATAGAATGTCAAAGGAGATGCGGATGTAACCTTGCTAGAAATCCAGACTTCTGTTATGTTTTGTTCTACTGTTCTCTAAATATAAATTCTGTCTCATAACCTGAAATGACCATATTCTACTCTAACTTTAATATTCCACACAAGCACAAAATGAAAGATAGGTAATACTGAAAAGCAATAATGAAAATTGTAGAAATCCCTTTGTTTTGATATTGTTTATCGGGCAAAACAACTATTTGACCACATCTAGCTATTAAAAGCTGGAAAAACAAAAACCTTACCTCTGCATAGCCCTAGCTGAAATTCAGGCATTCTGTGCCTAAAGAAGTAATAATTTTCAGTGACTGATTCAATGGGAACTTCAGAACCTCCTTTCTATATCATGTCAATTTTAAAAAGTAGGCAATAATTGGGATCATGATCTATAAAGGTAGAAAAATAAGGGTTTAAATATGTAGAGAGTTTTGCCAAATATCTAACCTTTAAAAAAAAAAGAGAGAGACTAAGTACTCATATAGATTACCCAGAACAGGACAAGTTATAGAAGAGCCCTGTTAAAAAATAGTGTTTTAGGTGGGTTTAGGTTAGTTTTCTGTAAGTCTTTTGTATTATAGATAAGAAGTTCAGAATTTGAAGTGACATTTGCACTTACATATTCACTGCTGCATTATTTATAATAGCCAATTAATGGAAACATTCTCAGTACCCATTGCCAGGTGGATTAGGAAATTCTTCACAACACAACATCATGTATGAAGGGGGTAATTCTAAGCAAAATGAGTTAGGAGAAGAGAGGACATCATTGGATGATTTCATTTATATGTGGAATATAAAGAAACAGAATATAGTGCTGGACAAAACCACGAACAGACACTGCAATTAAGGCTTTCAGAAGAGAAGGGGGAGAGTAAAATACAGAAGGGATACGATAGGAAGGTCAATAGATGCCTTCGTAGTGAGGGTAGAAGGGTGTGATTCTATATATTTTAATCATATGTAGGGTTGTAAACCAATGTTCTCTTGGAAAAAATAAAGTAAAAATTATGGTTGCTTCTAATACTGTTACAGGCTTGCATTTAATAATTGTAATGCAAATA
Organism: Uropsilus gracilis; assembly: GCA_004024945.1. Classification (NCBI taxonomy): domain Eukaryota; kingdom Metazoa; phylum Chordata; class Mammalia; order Eulipotyphla; family Talpidae; genus Uropsilus; species Uropsilus gracilis. The sequence continues at coordinate 120,172 of PVHY01000863.1, read as the reverse complement.
TTTATAAAATATATTTGAGGCATTTCAGAAATAAAAACCTTATTTGAGGTTGATTTATAGTTCATTGGACATAAATTCAGTTACATAGACCAAAGACTAAGGAAGAAAGAAATACTTGCTTCAATAGCATAACATAGTTCTTTCTCAGGAACTATCCTAAGCATATTGTTTTCAATTTTCTATATGAACATATCACAGGTAAATTGCATGTAAAATCAAATACTCAAAAGTGTTTGACTGACATATATAAATCAGCATTTTAAAAGTATTCATGGAAATTCCATCAAAACTATTTATATGAGTCACTCACTTGGCAGCTATACAAATTTGTTATGATTAGAATCAAAACTCTACTGTACAAAGGGTATTATCACAAACAAAATAAGACAAAGAAATGCTGCTACACATGAAAACTACTCTAAAAGACTAAATAAAGCTCCAGTAAACTATCAAGCTTTCTTCACATGAGCTGAATGACAAGACTCAGTGCAAATTAAAACAAAATTGGAAAACCTGGAAGTGAAGCAAGAAATGGAATCGATAGAATCCGTTGAAACTTTATCATCCTTAGTTGCTGTTTTTGGAGTTGTGCTGGGCAGAGAGCAAAGAAGTCAGGTTGAGAATCCGTTCTATTTGCAAAGTATTTATGGATGGACCTCCAGAAGACCCTCTTCCCCTTTTAAGTACATATGAAAAGTAACTTAACTATGCTGAAAAGGACAACAAAAAATTGTGTCCTTTGGGCCTTGAAACCAAATGGTAGAAAAGAAGGAAGAAAACAACAGCAAGGACAATCTTACCTGCAATTGTTATCATTGGAACTATTCAATCTATGGGTTTAAAATTGATTCACTTCTCCCTGTGGTCTTAAAATGATGTCAGAAGCCTACATCCAACCCCTCCTGCCATTAAGAGTTGATACATACATTGATAAAGACCTAGCAACAGGACTAAAGAACTGAAGGTTTTAGAAGATCTTGGGGAAGGTTTTGAACAATGTTGGAGTAACTGGGATTTTTCTTATATTTTTCTTTCTGTAGTAAATAGGAATTCACTTTGTTTAGTAATAAGTCAGTCTGCACTCAAAGAGTTTTTGTCCTATCTTGTAATTTCAGTGAAAAGGCTGGGGGTAGTGGAGAGAACCCACAATTTTGAATGTCTTTAGGCTGTAGGAGCTGCAAAGAGTAAATTGAGGCAAACTAGTAAGCTGTAAACTGAAGTTTCTGAGGTTTGTTTTCTCCCCCTGGCCCCTTGAGAAAGAGAGCTGAGAGAAGCTGCTGGCAAGCAGCTGGGAATTCCGCATAACAGCAGTAAGTGGTCAGTGGAAATGCAAGGTGCTGAGCTTTGAGTTTGCTTCTTAGGGAGAAGCTAGAAGAGGAGGATGTTTTAGTTATAAAAGTTAGAAAACTTCTTTACCTGATTCCAGTCTCAAAAAGTTAAACAGTATATTTATTTTACAGGAATTCTGCATTTATGATACTCTACAGGATATTAATAAAGGATATAATTTCACCTGGAAGTGTAATAATCCGTGCAAGCAAACTCCAAGAAACAGAAACTCAAAACCAAAGATCCCAAATAAAGTAAAGATAACTGTCACCAAACCAGAGTGAAAGGAAGAATATAACTAGTAAGAAGAACAGTACTGAAATTTGAGAGCAATAAAAAATTCAGAAGTCAGACTAAAGTAGTATCGTGCCGTGACAGGCAAACTATGGTACTGCAGCAATGTAAGAAAAATAAATAAATAAATAAATTATTTTAGAGTATAATAAAAGTTAGAGCAATTAAAGAAAAAGGAAGGTCAACCAAGTTCCTGGTTCTTTCTGTGGTAAAGCACACAGTTATTTCAAGAAAAATCAACACATTTGAAGCAAACATGAAAACATGAAAGTATTTTATGTCTTCTTTTGAAATGTATCTCTTTAGATCTTTGACACATTTTTGAATTGGATTATTTGTGGGGCTAAAAATGATTCATTGTGTACTGTTGAAGGGACTGTAGACTGATTCAGCCCATATGGAAACAATACTGAAATATTAAAATATTAAATAAAGATCTGCCATGGGATGTTGTAAGGCCACTCTTAATATATATGCTATGAATGCCAAAAATAAATAATGAATAAATAAAAGGATATATACACTCCTATATCCATTACAGTTGTATTTACAATAGCCAAGATATGTTTACAAACCTAAGTATCCAAGAACAAATAAATGTATTAAGAAGTATTACATACCCAATCCATGAGCAAGGAATGTCTTTTCATTTTTTTAAGGCTTCTACTTCTTTTAATAATTTTTTTACAGTTTTTTTTTTTTTTTTTTGGATAGGTCTTCTTCTTTTGTTAGGTTTATTTCCAGGTATATAATTTTCACTGGTGCAATGGGGAATGGAGTGTTTTTTGTTTTTTTGTTTTTTTGTTTTGCATAGAAGAAGGCTACTGACTTTTGTGTGTTGATTTTATTATATCCAGCTACCTTAGTGAACTGGTTTCTGTGGATTCTTTGGGTTTTCTATATTAAAGTATTTCATCTGCATATAATGTCTTCACTTCTTCTTTCCCTATTTGTATTCTTTTTATGTCTTTCTCTTGTCTGATTGCCCTAGCTATGACCTCCAGTACTCTGTTGAAAAGTAGTGGTGAAAGAGGACATCCTTGCCTGGTTCCAGATCTTAATTGAAAAGATTTTAGTTTTTCTTCCCCTCCAAACTTGGGGTGGGAGGGCCACAAAAGACTAAGACACTAGTTCACAGGAGATAAGGTGGTGGGAGAATCCTGGGGTAGATAACAATGTAAAATAAAACAAATAATATAATTAAATAATTAATTAGATGAATGAATGAATGAATGAAGTGGCATATATACACAATATACTACTTCTCAGCTATATAAAAGTAGATGAAATTTTGCCAGTGGGAACCACTGGTGGGGATGAGACCAAACGGACTATGATGAAGATGATTGATTGCTTTGGTGATAAGGATGGTGTGAAAACATACACTTGAAGATGTGTGACCCTATATTCCGAAATCATGCATTTTTGCAAGCCAAATTTACAACAAAAATTGTAACTTAAAAATTAAAAGCACTAAGTCTACAGAAGATACATAAGAAATGCAAAGAACCTAAGAACCAAAACTTTCACTAAACAAGTGTCTTGAAAGAGCTGCGTTAGAAACAAAAGATAATTTTAAGACAGCTTTGTCATCCAGATTGAATTTTGTATTGAAATAAGCATCACAGATTTAAGAGAATAACAAGGAAAAGAAATTCAAAATGAAAAAGACACATAAGAGAGTATATACAAAGTGTGTAACTAATTGAATGAAGAATGAAATTAAAGAAAAATAAAAATAATCTCATATGTTTACAAAGTTACTCCAAGAAAAAAAGAGAGATGTTTCAAATAATAGAATGTGACATAAAGAGTAAAAATGATAAAAACAATAATGGAATTCTATATAAAAATAGATAAAGCATCATAACAAAAGTTAAATAGTATATCCATTCCCAAAATATTATTCAGGTTGCTTCTGATTGCCTGGGCCATCTCATGTCACCCAGATTGACAAAACTAATTTTTTCATTAATACTAAATGTTACTTACAACTTTTCACATATGAGTATATCTTGCTTGTGTAGCTGATAGATTTCAGAGACTATAGGACTGAGATGACATGATCACTGGTGGCTAATGAATATGTGTTCATGTGTACGCTTGTATTTTAACAGATTTCTAGTTATGATTTCTTAATTGATGAACATTTACAGATAAAATATACATAAATATTCTTTACAATTCTCAGTACATTTCGAATGTCCAAAGTGTTTCTGATATCAAATTGCTAAGCATGGAAGACTTGCAAAATGTAATATACATATGTTGGGAAATACTGAAATATAACGCATTGATGAAACTGAACTTATATTTAAAACTCTAACTTGAGGAACATTTCCTAAAATCAGACTTGCATCTATATATTAAAAGAGCATATGGAGACCTGGGAAAATTGTCTCATAACCCTCAACAACAAGATATATTCAAATTACTTGTGTTGTATAAATATCTATGTTTCAAAACATACTTATAATGAGACTTATGCTAGATTTTGGTCCATGTTCTAAAACAACTAATGAATGGTCCATGAATCTAAAACAACTGGTCTCAACTAATGAATCCTGATGTTTATCTGATGTAGGGTGTAAAAAAATAATTTCTATAGTTAGATTTCGTTGCACATTAGTTTCTTTAATGGCAAGGTAAAAAGTGTAAGAGCTCTGATCTTATACAGATCTTATGAATGTATGGAATGTGTATTTTTTTATTCTTTATTAAACTAAATTTTACAAAAAGGTGTCCACTTTTTGTAAAGTGACATTCAAGATGCCATCATTATCATATGATTTCTCCTTTGCAAAATGGATAATAGATGTATTAATAATTTTACATTTTGTTTATTTTTATTTATTTTATTTATTTATTTATTTATTTTTATTTTTATTATTTTTTTTTTTTGGTCTTGCTAGGTCTCGCTATTTTTGCCTGTGGAACTGCAGGCTCACATTGCTCAGGGCAATCCCCAGCCTCAGCTTCCCAGGTAGCTGGGATTACAGGTGCATACCACCATGCCCAGCTGTTTTGAGGGGGACTAGGTCTCACTATGTGCCCCCATTGGGACTCAAACTGCGATCCCTGTCCCCAGCTGTGGCTTTCTAGGCTGCCACTTACAGGCATGCACCACCATGACTGGCTAATTTTACATTTTGAATAGCCTTGCTCATCTAAAGTAATTCCAATATAATTTGTGTTTAAACATTAAGGATTTAACATATAACTGCTTCTGCCATGTCATTCTGCCTTAAGTTTTTTAGTATATAAGGTTATTTTCAATACAGTGCTAATATATATTTTCTAAAAATAGATATTACTAAATAGATTTTGAAAAGTCTACATTAAGTGACTATATATAACTCTCTTTGCTATTGAGATTTATAGATAATCCATTAATCTGAATTAGAAATATTCAAGTATTAATATTCTAGGATAAATATCTAAAATTTAGTTTCTATAAAATAATTTAGTAATTTTTACTTTAGTGCTTTGGGACTGTTTGAATCCTTAATATTTCTGTGTGCATTTAATTTGATTTTGACAGAAAAATGGAGGCATATAGTTAGACTGAAATAGCTCACTGTTGGCTCTTATTTTTGAAAATGAGGTGAAACCCTGACAAATATCTAGAAAACAAAATAAAGTTTTTGTATTCAAGAGTTGTCACTCAATTGCAATCACCTCTTTCAATGTTATCTGATATATTTTAGACTCATTTATGACAAGTGAAAAACTGACCTTTTAAAAGCATAATTAATGCAAAATTTTTCAAAGAGATATGAAATTTTATAATTTTTAGACATCAAAAATTGACCTTGTTTTTTTATTCAGGAATTCTTGATGAATATATGTAACAAATTATAAATATTCTAATATATACTTTTATATTTCATAAATGTGCACTTGTATGTGTAATATATGTAGATATATTCACATGCAAAACATACTATATATAACTCTATACATCATGCATATGCTTTTGAACAATTGATATATATTTTATAGTTATCAAAATAGTAGCTTGTACTCCATTTCTTAGTAAGCTAAAAATAATGAATTTTATTCAATTTAGTCTTTTAGTTGGTCAAAATACATTGCAAACAAGTATTTTGAAAATAAAGTATCTAAATAAATTAGAACATGCTTGATTAGCACTAAAAGTCAACAGCAAATATATGTATATATACATATATATACAGCTTTTATAAGTTAGTGACTGAAAGTAATAAAATAATCTACATCTGATTTACATTTAATATAAAAAAGGATTGAATACCAATCAGTATTCAGATTTATTAAGAGTCAAAAACACTGTCACAGCTCATGTGTACACGGAACATTAGTCATTCATTTTGTTAATCTAACATAATATAAAGTATAATTTATCAGGACATCAAAATAATAGCTTTTACTCCATTTTCTTGGTTCTATAAGGATATGTACAATTGACTGCAGAGCTATACATGTGCTCTATTAGGGCTAATTGAAAATAGATGGTACAATTAACCTGCTTCTCAGTAAAAAGCATTAACAGTTAATGGAAAAGTCTAATCACAATAAAAAAGAAGTTCACAGTGGAAGAAAATGTGCGGAATAATTCAAAATCATCTGATCTTCTCTTATAAAGTAAATTAAAGAAAAAAGTTAATATAACAACACCCAAAGCAGCAATTAGATCATTTGTGTTCTATTCTTTGCTTTCCTTCTCAGATATATTCCATTTCAGAAATTCTATAGTTGATTTAACACAATGACTCGTGGTATTTAAGTGCAACATAGCAGAACTGAGCAGGTGGTCATGGAACAAATAAGCTGTAAAGGAACTCCATTAAAATACGATGCATGAAAATTAACATACAAACTCTCATGAGGGAGAACTGCCTTTATTTTACCTTAATCAATTCCATGAAAGACAAACATCTTCAGAAGATATGCTATAATTAAAATCAAAATTCAATTAGCACTTAAAAGCTATTGCAATGCTATTCATTTTTTTCTTGTTAAGATGCCATCTATTAAAGGTGGTCTTTCAAAATCTGAAGCTTTTAGTTGTTTTATAATTTTTTGTCATGTTTCGATTTCTTGTGAAACACATAAAATGTTTTTAGAAGCAAAGTTCACAGCACATACTGACGGTAGGCGCTATCCCTCCTCACTTTTGTTTTCAGGACTGTTAAATAACAAAAATCCAACTGAGTCAGTTTGAAAACTTCATTGTCTTTATTCAATAATTCATGAATCATGCAGAATAACATCTAGCAAGTAGAAATGGGATTCAAGGAGCTGCACAAAATGGAAGGCTTTTAAAAACAGAGTGTTGCTGGGACAAGGGAATAATAAATGAGTAAAAAGGATTTATTTCATACAAGGTCACCTTCCTTTGGGAGATACAAAAGGCAGAGTAGGTAGAGTATTTGTAGGGGTTGACCAGATATTCCAAATCCTTTAAGATTGCATCTTAGAAAGAGTAAACTGCAAATTAGATTAGGTATTACATCTTGATTTGGTGGTGTATTGTTAGCACAGAATCCCTTTGAGTTCTGTTTTTTTTGTTGTTGTTGTTGTTGTTGCTGTTGTTCTTTTAAATAAGGCAGACATTATTAATCAGTCTTTAAACTATCTCCTGCTGAGGCTAGTCTTAGCTTTAGAATTCTTTTTTAATAACATGCTTGAGACTCTATCACATCTAAGGGATTACTATAATGAAAAGACATCATTTGACAAGGACACTTTAGGGCTCTTTTACTTAAAGTAGAAATAAGTTAATTAGTAGATTAATCTTTTAATGAAATGTTATATTAATTATATAAAATTTTATAAATTAAAATATTAGTGTAATATTATATAAAGTGCTATACCAATTAAAATTATAGTTATACCAATTAAAATTATATAAAGTGTTATATTATTATAAAAAATTTCAAAAAATAAGGCACATGGGCCTACTTTAGGGACTATATTTTGTTGTGGCATGAGAAAAGTATTACTAATTTCAAGCATTAGGAATTTTTCCAAATATTTTGAAATTCCAAGTATTATTAGAAGTGAAGTTGAAAACAAGTGTTGTACTAAGATAATAAAAAGGCAAGGTTCTTATTTTTAGAAAGGAATACTAAGGTTAGCTGTCCTGAGACATTTTCTTTAGAAAGTGGGATAAATAGGAATGAATTCTAAGTTTGGATAGCACTGCCAGTCATCACTGGTCACACAAAAGTTGAGAAGAGTCTATAATATGCCATGGATACAAAATAATGCCTTGAAAAACTGTTTGTAATAGATTTAGTCATAAGAGAAGCAAAGGTAAAAGGTTCTTCAGAAGTAGAATAATTCATTTTCTCTCTCCTTAGTAGCAAGCAAAAATATTTTGACCCTGACAAGAGGCACATATTAAAAATATTAGTAAGATTCAATAGCTATATGATAAAGCTATGAACTCTAAAGTTAAATGTACATTGATTTCTGTCTAAAAGAATATTTTTAACAACATACAGCTATGCCATTTTTTGAAGATTGTAGATTTCTGAGCCTCAAAAATGCTGAAGAATTTTAGCTAGAGCTTCTAAGCTAGAGATACAGACCCCAAAATCTAAGTGACTATATTGACTTGAACTTACATTTTCTTCTCATGACTGAACCTGAAATATGCACTGAGAAAGAAAAGCAGGGTACTAGGAGGGTGGATGTGACAGATTTGGGACCTCCCGGATATAGGAATGAATATTGAGCATTTGGCTACCACATTTCTCAGTCTTTGCTGATCATTAGCAAAGCTTGATGTCAGGTGCAATTTGTGTTGCATGTGTATCTGTGTAAGCAGCAAGGCTGTTGAATCTCCTCAGGATCACTTAAAAGCTGACTGGATTAGCTTCAAAAAGTCAGATCAAGGAGAGAACAATGTCTGAACTACATGTATTCAAAATAAATATTTATTTCAAAAACATCTGTTTTAAAGTCATGGAAATTTGATATATCTAGCAAATATTTATGGGAAATTTCTATGGCTTTAAAGCATAATATATATGTGTATATGTAAAGCATAATATATATATGTATATGTTTATTCTACATATTGAGATGGTAATTATTCATTCACTGTGAAAGAGTTGCTCAAACTCATTTGAGGAAATCCATTGATATAAACATGGGAATGCTTTTAAAATAAAAGATATTATTTTCAATAAATTGAGAAAAATGATAAAACAAGATACAGAAACATGAGAAAAATTTTAACCAATACAAAATCACTGTGCTCGAAGATATTAAGAAAATACTACAATAATAACATACTGAATCATTGTGAAATATGGTCCTTCTAAAGTGAAAAAGGGCACACAAATGCCCATTATTTCAATTCTATTTAGCATAATACAGGAGGTCTTAGACTGAACATTTATGCAAAGAAAATAATAGAAAGATTTTATAAATAAGTAATGCTATAGGATCCACCATTGTGAAACACAGCAAGTGTTTACAGTTCCAAGAATATAGAAACTAGTCACTATGGCAGTGCTTTTGCAAGAAGACGGAGCTAATTTGTTGTAGTTCATCTGTACAGAAACAGGCAGTAACGCTCAAATCTGTTCTCCTATTATGGAAACCAGGGAGGAAGGGAAAAATAGGAATGTAAGACTATTGACTGGGCAAAGACATTGGATTGGATAATTACAAGTCCATGCATACATGGAAAAGGTTTCCAGATTCCTAGGCTATTTGTTGATGGACCCATCCTAAGTGTGATCTGAGAAGCTGCTAATGAAACACAATTTGCCAAGTAGGATGGGTTATCTTTAGTGTGACTATCTTCTTGGTTACATGTTAGTGGCTGTTTCATTCTGACTAGCTTGGAATTTGACTTAAGGTCAATTCCTTCTGCACATGTGCAAGTTATAGGACCCTGAACCAGCATTATATTCTGCTGTTTCTTGAGAAGTGTGCTCAAAAGGTAAATCAGGTATAATTGTTCTGGTGAATAAACCATGGCTTCAGTTGCATGATTGCATCTTTAGAAAGATTTTTAATTTGTGGAAAATTTTAGAAATAATAAGAGGAAATTAGCAATTTTACTGGGTATTATATCAATAGACAAGTCAATTGTAGATCTAGTCACAAGCAGTATATAAAAATGCTTTTAAGCAACTTTAATTAAAAATAGCAAAAATATGTTATACAGATAAATTAAATATTTGAGTAAAATGCTTTGCACATAAGAAAAGAACTGTAATAAGAAAAAATTGAATCTAACCTAAAGAAATAAGGAGATATAGATACTCAATAATAGAAAATTCAATGTTGGAAAGATGCTACCAAATACTTTGGTGTATTCAATGAAGGACTCATTAAAATCCCTGTTGGAAATTTTTAGTAATTATTTAATATTTCTAAAACATCTGTAAATGTGAAAAGTCAAGACATTAATAACAAAAAATATTTAATTGATAAATAGAACTAGAGTAATGAATAAATAACGAAAAAGTAAAAGGCCAACATAGCTGTAAGAAAATGACAGAAAATCCAGCAAAGAAAGGAAAAAAGACATGAACAACCATTATACCAAATAGGCTATCCAAATTGCTAATAAACATGCAAATAATTTCAGTTCATTAGTTACTGTGAATGTAAAAACTGAAATAAAACTGAGCTAATATATGAGTATAGAATGGCTAAAATTATTCTTTTCTAAATTGAAAATCCTAAATGGCAGTATGTTTGTATAAAAAATGGAATTTCTTTTTCACTGCTTTTGAAAGTATAATTTGGCAAAAACTCTTTGGAAATAGTTTGGCAGCATCTACCAAATTTAGCATACTCACACATAATGATACATTAATTCCATTCCAAAGTATATACCTGTCAGAAATGTATTTGCATTCCAGGGAGAAAAATGATTTTCCCATACCCTTCTGTGTTTTTGACTGAAGCACTCCTTTAATAAAAGGAGATTCACATGATATAAGCAAACTAAAGTTTAATAACATATAAATCCTGTATACATAAACAGATCGAGGGAAAGTGAGCAATACATTGTAATGGCAAAAGCCACTTCTTTAAATAAATCTTTAGTTCAAGACAGAAGCTGTTGAAAGGAATATATGAGCTCTGGAAGATGGCAGTAATGACACCGTCACAAAGATATTGTTATTAAGCAGATTTAAGAAATTGTCTTGTTCCCCGTTAGAATTTTCTAGGAAATCTTCTCATCCCACATTTCCTAGCACAGAGTGGGAGTCACCATATGTATATGGGGATTTTCCTTGTGACATGTAAACGTCTCTTACTTCTAGTCTTTTCAGAGTGTTTCCTGTGTCTGCTATTTCTTAAAAATAACCAACTCACTATGCCTACCGGATGTATCTGGGATAGTGTATTTTAACCACCCACAGTATGAGCCTGAAAAAGAGTATCCATGTTAGCTCTATTCTTGGCAAACTCATCTGGACATAACCAAAAATTGCATCTACTATTTATCCTTTGTTTTGAGACCTGAGATATCAAAGAGGAGAGGGAGACTTCACATGACAGACAATGAAGGATCACTTTGTCTTTATTCGGACAGCGAAGATGAGTTTCTCAAAGAAAACATATTTATTGAAAAACCAACAATTGCATGAGATCCTTAAAGTATATCCTTCTAGATCATAAGAGAGGGAGCTGTGACTGAAGCTTCCATTAGGAAAAGGAGTGATGCTTAGGACATGATGATTTGTTGTAGAATAGGGAAAGGTAAAGGACTTAGGTAGAAATAAAGCTCCTCCTAGTCTTCAGAGCCCTCAAATACCTCAACTCCAAATAGCCTAAAGATCTCCTAGTGCCCCTCTTGGTTTTGATCTCTTTTCCCTGTAGCAATTTTGACATAGTCTACCATGGGCCTATTTAGGAAAAATAAAAATGTATCTCATCCTTTGGGGAAGACTCACACCACATTGCTAAATGTTTTATGGTCACTTGAAAAGATTTTTGTGTCATTTCATCATCAGAAATCATGAAAATGATAAGGAGGGTGACTTAAAAAAAACTGAACTTAAATTTGACATCATTCTTTGATCAGTGCTCACAGATTTATAGATATAAATACCAGATGGAGTGAACTGCCTTGAGAGAGCTGCAACAATGGAACATAATGATTCTAATGGAGGTACCTCTGAAAGGCAAGGCATTTCATCCTGTAACTCTTGTCAAGAACTGAAAACCCAGGACCCCAAAGCAGCAGCTGAAGGCACAATTCTAAAGCAGGAGAACTTCTACAATCTCAGAACCTCATCTTTTTCTTCTGGGAGAGTGACAGACTCATTCTAAGTAGGGTGACACCAGGGAAGCATAGGACAGAATGACACCTGACATATTTCCTGTAGAATTCACAGGAAATATCACATACAATTACACCTTCCCCTATAAGACTGATGAGTTATCTGTAGCAGGCAGAATTTCTTGGAGCTCTCCATTGACCAACACTCATCCACAAGCCCCTTCCCTTGACTGCCATCCAGATCTGTGAATATCCTGAGCTGTCACTCTTGTGATTACAATAAAAAAGATTTTTTTTCATTATAAATAAGATCCCCCATCAGCTGACTCTGAATTAATCAAAGGCAGATTATCCAAGATATGCTGACCTAATCTAGATCAATTCTTTAAAGGAGAATGAAGTTTTAGGAAAGATATTTAATGATAACAGCAATAATAATTAATGATATTTTAATAATTAATAATATAGTAATTAATAGACAAATATATTACATTGTATATTAATTTAATAATTAATGGCATTGATATTAATAATATAATTAATAATAATTATTATTATTGACAACTAACCATAAATCTGACCCTCTAAGAGGGGAAGGGGAAAGGGCTGGAGGTGGGGAGGGATGAGAAGCGAGTGGGAGGAAGAATACAATGGACTATGGTGGAGGAATACAGGCACCTTGGTGTTTAAAATGCTATAATGAGCATACCTGAAGGAGAAATCAGACATGGTCAAGGTTATTAACAAAGATGTAAAGCAACAATTCTTCCTTAACAAAAAAGGGAAGAAAAGAGGACTGACTAAGTCTTTGCCTGAACTTTGTGATGATCTCCTGATGCTGAGGTTTACAGCTTTGTTATCAATATCCTATGGGGAGAGACGCATCTAGGCGCTAAGGTGCTGATGGTCTCAACCCCATAACTGTAAGGAAGTGACTTCTACCACCAATCTGAATGAACTTAAAAGAGAATCTCAGGATTCATGTCAGAACTCAGCTTAGCTGATATCTTAATGACAGACTTGAAAGGTGCTGGGCACCCCTTGATCCATTGAAACAGAGATAACATGCTTCATTTAATTCATTAAAAGTGTGGTAATGTCTTAGGGAGAAATAGAATTGTACTATCTGTGATACTGAGATTTACAAGATCTGGTCATTCAGATGATCAAAAACTACTTCTCATATAGATCTGATTTAACCACAAGTCAGACTCACAGATGAGAGAAGCTTTGGGATTTCCTAAGTGTTGGGAGTAATAAACACACCTCATGTTAATGAAGTGACTTTGTAGGAAGTTCCCAAGGACAGGAGTTGGTTGCCAAGATAATCAACCATTTATTTGAGTACTGGAACTTCCAGTCCCATGTCTACCTTTGGCAAAGAGAGAGGAGCCACCAATGGAGTTCATTAGCCAGTAGCTACAGAGTTCATTGTGCCTTTGTAATGAAAACTCCAGAAAAGTCAAAGAAGACTGAATTGGAAGAGTTTCTGAGTCAGTGGGTATGTGAAGATTTGGGGAAGAATGGACTCTTGGAGAGTGCATACAAGGTCCACACCATTTCTCATACCATGCCCTGTGGTTCTGTTCATTTAGCTGTTTGTTCACATCTTTAGTTCCATGTGTAATCACCTAGTAATCTAGTGAGCAAACAAGTTTCCAGAGTTTCATGACCTGTTCTTAGAAATCAATCATCACAATGACATGGAAACAACACAAATGCCCCAAGACAGAGGACTGGATGAAAAAGATGTGGTATACATACATAGTAGAATATTACGCACCAATCAAAAATGACAAATTTGATGATTTTTTTTTGGTAACATGAATGTACCTAGAAGAAATCATATTGGCAGAAACAAGTCAAAATGTAAAAGACAAAAACCAAATGGTTTTACTAATATATGGACAACCAAACAAACCAAGGGGGGGGGTGAGATGGTGACCCCCCAGGGATTACAATGATGTGAAATACACACACACACACACACATATATATATACATACATATATATATATACATATATATATACATACATATATTTATACATATATATATAATTTATATATTTAAAAAATGAATCAAACCAATGAAGGGAGTCATGGGACCTTCTGATTTATGACAGGTCTGTTTAGAAGCACAGGCAACAGAATGGGCTGGGGATCAGCCTCATGAAGACAATAGTGGTCTAGAGGGGTTGATCTTTTTTCCTTTGGAATCTACTACATTTCACGGAATTATCAGAATTGGGTTGAATCATATTTTGTCCAGCTAGCTTGGGGAAGTTGTGTGTATGCAGGAACCCTCCTACCCACGCTGAGAATTGTTCTCACTACACAAATGTCTGTCTGAGGCTAGGAACTGAAGTAATATTATCTGACTAAGGAAAGTGATCCAGATAAATGTTAGCAGTGCCTTACGCTTTAAAAGTCCAGCATGAAAAAGCCAGATCCCTGTGTCACTGACCTAGGGTGACACCAGTTATCAATGTCTCCCCTATGTGTGTCCATTCTGCTTCCCAGGCTCCACTTGAGATATGCATGGATAAAGCACAATTCATTGCCAAATAATACTGGAGCTGGAAGTCCCAGTCTCAGAAATTCAGAAATGTTCTTTAATTAGTGAAAAATTCAGTTGAAATATATGTGTTTGGAAATAAACACAATATCTTTTTTAAAATGCAACAAATAATGAAATTAGAAAGTAAACTACAAAGAAAAATTCAATAACATTGGCAGTCTAATTAAATTAAACACTCACTAAACATTGCAGGATGCAGAAATAGAGTTCTGGTTACCAACTGGCTTAGTTTTTAGTCATAACTGCATGAGTATAACAGCATTATTGGCTTAAAGTTGCTTTGTTAGGATCTATCAGAAGATCCTAGAATAAGAAAGGTTTAAGAGTAACAGATACTCACTTTAAAAAATACTGAAATAGTAAATTAAGACCTCTCAAAATAGCATACAGTTCAAAATAGCAAAATAGATACCATAAAAATAAATGTGAAAATCTGGAAGGGTTGATCCTGAGGATTCACCATAAAACTAGGAATGGATGGAGTATCGTAATGGTCTTTTTATTAACATCTGATCGTACTGGTTAGCTTTGTAATATAGGTGCAAGCATTAGCTTCATGAAAATAAAAATTACACTTACAATACCAAATAGTATGAGTATAACCTCTTTAAAGTAAATGATGTGTTTTCCTCAATGCTAATTCGTAGGACAGCACATGAAAAGATCCCTAGAGGTCTGTAAGTGTTAATGTACCTTTCCAAGCATATGAAGACAAAGACTAAATCACTAAGGAATCTCTGGTTCATTAGGCAGAAGGAAAGATTACCAAGTAAATAGTCTGAGCATCAAAAGAAAGGAAAAGTGTTTGTGTGTCCTTGTAAAACTATGAAAATTATACAATGCACTGAAATGACAACTATCCCATTAGATATTTAAAAATGCTCCTTAAAATTCTGACTTCTGCAACAACAAAAATTTAAAGAGAGATGCCTGATGTAGAGACCTAAATAGGATTTTCCTAAACCTTTTCTAGACTTACATGACCTCTGTAGAAACTTGTGAAAAGCTGTAAAGTTAAAAACCTTTGTAAATCAAAGTCAGAATGAAAAACAAGAAGTCATAGATAGGAGAAAACATGATTGCTGTTTGTTTGACATGGTAATCAGCATATAATATCATATTTAAATTTAAAATGAAATTTAAAATATCATATTTTAAATTTAGGCCATCTAAGTTAATTTACTTAAAGATATTTGAAAATATATTTAAAATCAATGACATTTCAAACAATAGAATACAGATTCTTTACAAGCGTTACATCCATAGAACAGAAGTGCTTCAAAAGATGATGGTGAGAATCTGACTTCTGTTTCTTTGAAATATCAGAAGACAAACAGATTTTATTTGCTGAATATAAATAGCCTCCAGAGTAAAGTTCTTTGTGTATCTCTGCATCTAATCTACTTCAGGACTGTAGTAGTCATTTAGTCTTTACCTGAGGCAGGTAGAGATGGGAAGACTGTAACACTAAGCAAATATGGTATAGCTGTTCTTACTTGACTCGACCTCAAAACCAAAACTAGAGGCTACTATATATATATATATATATATATATATATATATATATATATATATATATATATATATATATACACACACACACATATATGTATGTATATATACACACATATATACAATTAAATATATATACTTAATATATATATTTAATTATATAATTTATATATAACATATTTAATTGTATATAAATATATATATTATATAATAAATTTTATATATATATTTTATTGTAGGGGCTAGGAAAAAAATTTCCACTTCTCTGGGCTCTTCTGAAACTGACTGATCAAAGAAACAGCAGACAGATTAGTAGAAAGGTAAAAAATGAATTGAATTAAACAGACAAGGATTCCAAAACGAACAAGGCACTTGCAGATTATAGGTCCTAACCTAAGGACTACAACAGAGGTCTGTGGCTTCAAGGAGAGGATGGCGACTCACATGACAAAAAACAGACGCTCCCTGACTGAATGGTTCCTGCATTATCGACAGATGTCTCTGGTAGAAAGCTAGTTTACAGTAATCACCCAATTCTGGGTAAGACTTATTCTTAAGATTTCCATTCATCTAAGTAGTTAAGAGAAGGGTCACAACTTGTCATGAGTTTGATGGACTTCAATTGTCTAAAATAATCCACATCTTGGGAAAGGTTTTTATGAATATTGTGAAGATACTGATCCTGCATATCTTGCAGAGCTTTATCTTTCAGAAGCCTAATGGAGTGGAGTGCAGAAAACACATTTTATTTTGTGGTAAAATGTTCAAGATAATATTCAAGTTCCATCAAGTTCTGATTCCTCTGTAAAATTTTATCTTCTTTTCTCATTATATCTGATAAACATTAGTAAATGAGCAAAATATGGACACAGCTAATACAATGATTAACCCGCAGTATATTATTGTAGCTTGAATTAATCAATCAATGAATTAATTACTAAGTTATGAGGAATGCCTGATCACAGATACAAGTCACAGAATCTGCAATGAACTGAATTCTTCTGTCCTTTCCTTCCCCTACTTTCACCTGTGAATCATTAATACTTAACTATCTAATTCCCAGTGTGAAGGTATTGGATGTAGGATTTTAGAGAGATAAATATGAGGTAAGATTATGTCATGAGAGTAAACCCTCATAATGTAATTAATACCCTTGTAAAATGAAAGACATTATTTCTCTCCTTTCCCTCGCCCTTCTCCCCTTTCTCTCATTTCTCCTCCCACTCTCTCCTTCTCTCTAACCCTCCCCTCTCTCCCCCCTCACCACTTCCTTCTATGTCTTTTCCCTATTCCCTCTTCTTTTCTGTGACTACCCATATTGAACCAAGAGAAGGTGTTAAAAGGACACTGAAATAAGATAGACATCGACATGTCTGTTAGCACCATATTCCTACACTTCCCAGTCTACAGAAGTGTGAGAAGTTTCTGTCACTTTAGCTAGTCAGTCCACGATTTTTTTTTTTTTTTTTGTTATAGCATCTGCAGCTAAATAGCCCATATGATGCTTTAGGTCCCAAATTTGCTGTTAACTTCTTAGCACCTTTATTTAGTTACATGAATCATATTGTCTGTTATCAAGAAAACTATGGCACATGCAGTTAGACAGGGAATAATTTATTTAGAGCTATTCCATGGAAGATAGAGAACTCTTAAACTTTGGGTTTACTACTGAGACTAGGAGATGGAGGCCCTGTATCTCTGGATGTTATCAACTATGTGACATTTCAAAAGAATGGTTTCTAGGTTTTTCACAAAGACATTTTGGGGTTGTATAAAGGGGATAAAACAAATTTGCATCTATAGGTTTTTAAAAGTAAATACTATAAGAAACACCAGGTCAAGGGTATGGACAAGAACTCTGTCTAAAGTTTAGTCAAGTGAGAGGAACTTTTAAACTATCAGTCATAGTGAATAGTAATAACATAATTATTTTTCATGAGGAAAACATTTATATCAATATCCTCTTCTAAAACATGCCTGTAGATCTCAACAGTTGATACCATCAATGAAAAAATGTTTATTTGTATGCCAAGATTTTATGAGAACAAAACTATTATTTAAATAACCTTATCTTATCACATTTATCCCACAAGATTAAATTTATATAATCTTTTGTGGCAGTCCTATGAACTTCCAGAAACAAACAAGGACTAGAAACGTTAATAAGAAACAAATGGAATTATCTTGATACAACCATTGAAACTATAACCAAGAATAATGTCACTGCCTCATCTCATTCTACCTCCTTCTCTGAAGTTAAGACATGTTAATATCAAGAAAAGATACATCACCTTTGTTTCCTATTTATCATCTGTAAGTGATCAGCCAAGTATAATGCGTCTAGATGTGTTTTTTGGACTGTTGATATCTGAGGCTCTAGGGCAATTTAAAAGTAAGTGTTCTGGTCTGTTGCCATTACTTTAAATTAGTAGAGCACAGATAGATAATTTCCCAAGCAATTGTGCATATACAATCACAGTTTTGATGTTCATAGTATAGTAACAATTAAGGTGAAGGTGGTATGCATCACCGTATCCATTTTAGTGATTCACAAATAGGATTAAAGAAATACATGATTTCTTTTATTGGAGCACTAATCTTAGCTACACAGGAAGTAAAAAAAAAGTACTTAAAAGCTGTTCATGTTGGAGTTAGAAGGAAAGGATACGAAAATACCTTATCTGTTTGGTCAACAACACTCACTACATCCACTTTTATTCCTTCAGTGTTTGTTTTTCAAAGAATATTAAATTAACAAAAAATGGAGGATAGACTAAAAATAAGTAAATTAGGTTGTGTTTGTAGATATCCTTATTTAGTTTTATTTAAATTATATATATATATATATATATATATATATATAATTTCAAATCACTGTGATCCCTGGGGGTCACCCATCACCTCCCCTCCCTGGCCACTCCAACTGCCCCCCCCCCGGCCCAGTTGTGTACTTTCATTTATTTGTCTATATATTAGTGAAACCCTTTGGTTTCTATCTTTTTCCTTCTGACTTGTTTCTGCCAATATGATTTCTTCTAGGTCCATCCATGTTACCAAAATCATTGTCAAATTTGTTATCTTTAACTGATGTGTAATATTCCATTGTGTATATATACCACATCTTTTTCATCCAGTCATCTATCTTGGACTTCTGGGTTGTTTCCAAGTTCTTGCAATTATAAAGAGTGCTGCAGTAAACATCCGGGTACAGGTGTCCCTTTGTACCCACATTGAGGTCTCCTTTGGGTAGATTCCCAGAAGAATGACTCCTGGGTCAAATGATAGCTCCATTTTCATTAGCTTGAGGATCCTCCACACTCCTTTCCACAGTGGCTGGACCAATTTACATTGCCACCAGCAGTGTAAGAGTGTTCCTTTCTCTCCACATCCACACCAGCACTTGTTGCTGCCTGTTTTTGTTTTTGTTTTGTTTGCTGTGGGCCATTCTTACTGTGTGATTTTGATTTGCATTTCCCTGACTGCTGTGATGCTGAACATTTTTTCATGTGTCTGTTTGCCATTTGGACTTCCTCTTTAGAGAAGTGTCTTTTTTAGATCTTCTCCCCATGTTTAACTGTAAGTTGTGTGTGTTCTATGTTGCCAGATCTTTCTCACTTCTATGAAGAGCAAACATTTAGAATAATTATCCCTAGCCCGTAACTGAATAATACAAATAGGTGGACTATGTAGTGCTTATGTGATAATTAAATAATGGCTCTAAAATGAACATAAAGCACTATATAACCTGTATTGATAAATAAAAACCTAAGATTTTTAAATGAGAAATATTCAGGAAGCTATTAGTAAAGATTAATAAACTCTAATAAAGATTGATTAATAAAAGTTATATACTATTAATTAGCAAAGAATCTAACCATTTAGAATACATTAGATTTCTTTCGGTAGATATGGGTCAGAAGTATTCCTGTACCGTAAGTATTGATATAAAAAAATGGGGAGAGTAAAGGTTTGCTGGAGAAGAGGAAAATCATACAATGGTATCATGTATTCTGAATATATGGACACATTTCTTAGAACCATATAAATATCAGCTTAGTAAAACAAGGAGGAAACACAGACACCAAGGTCAAAATATCACCAACAATCTACATAGGATAAAAATTAAAGTGCAAGATTTACAGAACAGGGAGGAAAGACAATAAGAACTTTAATGCAATGTAGGAATGTTGCCGCAAATGGCTTATATTTGATTTTTTTTAATTGATGAATAATATTCTATCATGAGCATATACAAAAGTTTTCTGTACCATTCACCTGTTTGGGGGCATTTGGGTTGCTTCCGTATCCTGGCTATTGTAAATAGTGCTGCAGTAAATATCTGGGTACAGGTGTCCTTTTGGATTAGAGTTTTTGTAACCCTTTGGGTAGATTCCCAGACATGGGATTGCTGGATCAAATGGTAATTCTATTTTCAGTATTGTAAGAGTTCTCTCTACAGCTTTCTCTAATGGCTCAACCAGTTTGCATTCCTAACAGCAGTGTGGATAGAGTTAGAAGGTCTCATGCTAACAAAAGTAAGCCAGAAAGAAAAAGAACAATATGGGGTGGTCTCACTTATTTGAGGGACAAAGGAAAAACAATCTAACAGACAAGAAAAATTTAAAACTAATTTTTAGCAAAATTGAAGCATAGTGCATGGGGGGAGATGAGGGAATACAAAAGACTAAGATGATGGTTCACAGGTGAAAAGGTGGTGGGAATACCCTGAGGTAGATAATGATGTAAAACAAAATAAATAATATAATAAAAAAAAAGATGAACGGAGGCATTTTGAGGAAAATACAGAACAGATATAAAATCAAGGAAACTTAAATAGCCAAAACAAAGAATTTGATGTCAAAGAAAGTACATATTTAACCCTAGTCAGATCCAAACAGCCTACAATCCAAACAAATACTCAATAATATTACCATTCTTACTTCCATTTATTTTTTCAGTTTGCATTTTAAGGCTTTCACCATTAAGTCACAGGTCAAGTGAGACATAGAAATTTATCTTTGTCAAATAATAATTCCTTATGAAACACATTCAATATCAAAAATGAGAGTCACATCAAAATTCACTTTGACTTCTAATATTCACAAAATAGACTCTACTTTCCAAAGTAAATGGCATAAATTATTTTTAAATATAACATATTAAAATAAACAGTAACTAAAATATGAAAAAAATCTATATTCTAAAATGGATCATGAGGTAATGATTCTATTTTCAGTAACTCATTTATTTTTGTTAATCTTTTATTTTGATATAATTTTGACAGTGCAGAAGGGGGCAATGATAATTTCAGTCTGGGTTAGCCCATCTTACCCTGGGATTAACATCTTAATGACATTGAATTATCAAAACTGAAAAACAAAATTAGTGTTTTTCATTTTTTTCAAGAGTCCTACATTCTGTTAATAAAATTCAATACAAAAATTGCAAGAACTGCCATTTTTATTGGTTTTGTTTTAGAGGATTTTTTTTTAGACAATGTTTTTTTTATCACCTTCTGATCTGCTATTAAGGTTTATGACTAGAAGGCTACTGCAATTTTTTTTTATCTCTATGTAATTTGGTGTTTTTCTCAGTCTTAAATTTTCCTGTTGCCTTTTGTTTTCAGTTATATCTGTGACATATGCCTGTTTTTGTTTATTGTCTTGTTGTATATTCTTCTTGTAGTTGCCTCATTAATTTAATCTATTTAGGAGTTGTCAATAAAGTTGAAAAATTCTTGGTCATGATTTCTGCAAATATTTTGTTGGCCCTGTACTCATTATCCTGGATGCAAATAATATATATTTTTTCAATACTGATAATCCTGGATGCCCTGTTTACATATATTCACTTTGTGCCTTTGTTTGGATAATTTATACTGATCTATCTTCAAGTTCATCAATTCATTTCTGAGTTGTATTGAATTGAATGATGAACCCAACAAGTGTTCTTTTTCTCAGTTATTGATTTTTGATTTGTGGCAAATTCCATTTCATTTTTCTTATAGTTTCCATCTGCTGAAATTAATCACCCAGTATTTCATAATGTTAATGATTTTCTTCAGTCACCTCAAGTTCTCTAAGCTGGTCGCAATAGAGGTGTCATATTGTGTGCAAAAAATTTTTTTCAGTTTTTACTGATGTCAAATATATTAAGTAGAATGTTGGTATTCAGTTTTTATTCCAAACATACCCTGCTGTCTTTAATATGTGGTTAAATTAATGTTAGTAGGATAATAACAAACCAACCAACCACCCCACCTGGTTTGTTGGACCCAAGGTTTGTTGAGAATATGTTAACCCACGGGTTTCTCATTTCTCTGGCAACTCAGTGCATCAAGTATGGGTTGTATAGGGGAGGAGTCCGCTCATTTTTTCCCCTTTAAAATTTCTCCTGTCTTGGACTTCAGGGCTTCCTCAACACTGTACCTAGAGAGGGTATCTTGTCATCTCCTCTCCACCCTCTCCTGGTATTTCTACTGTTATGACTCAGTTTTATTAGTGGGAGGGGAAGGAACACAGCATAGGCAGACTGTTAATTTGTCATTTATTGAGACTCCATATATTCAGTATTGAAATTATAGTAGAGTTCCAAAGCAGCCTGTCTCTGTGTTCTGGAAGTATGGCATCCCTACCCCATTTCCTGCATCATCCAAGGTCTAACATTGCTTCTGCCCCTACTTCAGGAGTGGAGATATTTTTTGTTCTCTTCCACATGAGCTTATAGTTTTCATTCTAAAAATGACAGTGTTTTTTGTTCTTCGCCTGCAGACAAAGACGTGTTGCAGAAAGTAAGACCAGAGAACTATTCCTGTGGAGTTAAAATGCACATCCCCTGTGGCTACCGTTCCACTCCCATAAATTCACACCCCATGTACACTTACTTAAAACTTGGTCCAATATTCCCTGGGATGTGCACAACCTTCAAATTCTGCAATATGCTGGTCTTCACGATCTCTTGCAGAGCAGAGTTCATTTCTAACAATCCATCAACTAGGTTTTCTGCATTTTTCTTACAGACATCTGAGTGCACGTTTCCCAGGAATCTCAAGCAAAACTAGGTATGATACTCACCTCTGTGGTCTACAGCATCTCTAGATTTTGAGTCAGTTCTGCATCTATTGATTTAAGGAACCTTTTAAATTTGTGTTCCTTTGTTCTCTATAAGAGACCAAGCATTGCTGTTTAATAGTTCAGAAAACCAGGGTAGTAAAAGCGTAAATAATCCAAGTGAGCTATGTACAGAAAGATTTTCTCCAAGTCCTAAGTAAATAATTTTAGGATACTTATAACATAGAAAAGAACTAGATTTTCTAATTAAATGATTAAAATCAAAAACTTCATGAAATTAATCAAATAGCTGCAGTTAGTGTTCGAATAGTCCAATGTCTTTTAATCTGAACTGAATGATAATTTTATATGCACATCTCTTCTTTGTGTATAGATATTTTGACATGGAACATGAAAGTACTGTTTATATTTTGAAATATCACTATGTTGGCACAAATTAAGATTTTAAAAAGCATTTAAGGAATTAAAATGAAAGCAACACTGGCGCAAAAAAGAACAAATATTATAGGTTCAATGAACTTTGTTGTTATTTCTGCTTTTTTAATTTTATGTAATTTGTTAATAAAATGGTTTAATTAATAAAATTAAAAAGTATCTAAGTCTGTTATCTTCAAGCATTCCACATGGATATCTATAGTGTACTTATGTTTGATTATTTTTTTAAAGTTTGACAGAAAAAAAAATTGGTAAAGATAAATTAATCTCAGAATTTTCACTCTGGGATAGTAACATAAGTCATATTTTTATTAAATCTATAATATTACAAATCTAGTTAAAGATAAAAAGTCATGTCATATCTGCAACAAAGTCACCAAGATTACATTCTAATATGCAGTGGTAAATCTGAAATAACTTTGCATAAATATAGATAGGCTTTTCATTTCTGATGATTATTTATGAAGTAAACTTTAATTGAAATACCTGACAATATACCATTCAATACTTTGTTAATTAAAGAATAAAGACTAAAACTATAATTAGACAAGGTAAAAGAAAAATGAAACACTGAAATCCAAAATCTGCTTTCTTAATTGTATAATATTAGATACACTGAAAGGATGCTTTATATGGCTTTGATTTGAAATTCTAGGACATTGTTGGATATCAAAATATAAGCTCCAATACAATAAAAACTTCTATTAGCATTTACTGACACATATTTACAAGTACCTATGATTTCAACCTAATTTTATAATTTAAATAAATTTTAAATGGAATTTAAATCATTTTACAACCTTTTCCAGAAACTATTTATAAAAATATTTGGTTGTTACTTACAATTTTCTATAGACATCTTCGATTCTAGTTTCTTTACAAAAGGAAGCCCTTTGATTCAGTTTTAGTAGTTTGGGTTCACAACACCGTACATAATAGAGTACATGCTCACCCCTCTTCAAATGGACGTTAGCATCCAACACCCACCAAAGTACCAATCATCCTTCACAGTAGGTCCTGGGCTCCCCATCATCCACTCATCTTTCCCACACTCTCTACATCCTTTCCCACTCTGATAACCCAGGCTGCAGTACAATCCAACTGTCCCTTTGGAGTTTTGCCTATTCCTTTGTTTGTTCCTTTATACTCCTCATATAAGTGTAATTATTCCGTATTTGGCTTTGCCCTTCTGAGTCATTTTTGCTTAGCATACTATCCCCAAGTTCCACCAAAAGATTAGAAAATGACAGGATCCCCTCTTTTTTTTTCCTTTAATGTAACTGAGAAATCCTATTCAAAATTTTTCTCTTTTTTTTTTGCCTGTTTTGTATTTATCGAGTTCATTTCTTAACTATCACTGTGCAAAAGCATTTATCAAATGGAGATTGAATTTTAATAAAATATTGTTTAGCACATGCTGAAAAGGTCTTTTAATAGATTTGATTGTAGAAGTTACTCTCATAATTTTCAGTTAATCTCAGGAATTTTTTTACTTTCAATACATCAGAAACATGTTATACCCTCATACTTTGGCATTTTAAGCTACAAAAGAAAGGATGAGCAATGCTTTAATTACTCTGAGTAAATATGAATTAAAGATATATATTTACATATTTCAAGTTAATTGAAAAATAGGTGGTGTTCGTCAGAAATGTTTTTATTTTGGATGTTTTTAACTGCATGCAACAGATGGGAGAAATAATCACTGATTTTAAAGAATAATAATCATTGCATTAACAAAAAATAAGCTGATTTATACACACATGCACATTCACAGGGAAAGTAACCGCATCTTTCAGAAAAACTACATATTTTCAAATGAAACTGTTTGTTAATAATATTATATAATAATAATAACAATAATAATAATGTATAAGTCTTTCAGGAGGCACTTATATCCTAGTATGAAATAGAACACCGCAAAAATTATCAGCAAGTAAATATTTTCTATTATTCAATGATATTGAGAAGTGTTTCAATATCATTGAAAACATCATAAAACATTATAACCTTTTAAAACCTGTAAAACATTATAACCTTTTTAAAATAATGCTCATAGTACAAACCATTCCAAGCATACAAATTTATATTTGTTCACCTGATGGAAATGTTACCCAATAAGTTAAAATTTGAAAGGTCAATGAGAATGTATCAGAATGAAGAGCAGTGGCAAGATCAAAATGCCTGATAATCTTTCAATTTAACTAAGCTGAAAGCAAAGTCACAATTTTTGTTTTATATTCATAATCTTCACTAATTCAACTATGTAAAAATTAAATTTAAATGAGCAACTCAACACATCAGTCCCCCGATTTCTAAAATAGTTCCATTTATTATCAGTCATGAGAATTTGTATAACTCTAAAATATCAAATAAAGTTTTATAATACAATCTCAATTATATTCTTCAGATAAAGGAAATCACCTTACGACCAGCATGTAGGATTCTCTTACTCCTTCTATTCAGTAATTGCGTCTTCATTCCTGTATTTAAAATTCCAAGTGATTTTAATCTTACTTGGAAATAATATTGTACAAATCACCCCTTATTTTGTCCATTTTTAGCTCTTTTCCCTCCCTCAATCAGTTCACCTTTTTTCAGTAATCAACTTTTTCCCCACCGTGCCTTTTGTTCTCAATGATTGTTTTCATTAAAAATTTTAATATTTAACTATCCTTTCAGGCCACAATCATCCATCAATAATATTTTCCCAATAGGGGTCCTTTTCACAATATATTTCATAACATAAATAGACACAGGCTTACTATTTTTAAAACTAGCTAACAAAAAGTAGTTATGACTTATTTTGAAATTACACTTTGTTTTACACAAGTAAACAAAAAAATGAAGATCAGAAACACAATGTTCATTCCTAAGCAATAGTTTTCATCTTCAAACGCCCAGATAGACGCTGGTGAGGAAGAAAGATCAGAGCAAATGGACCTGGAGCAGGTGAAGCTCAATCAGAAGGCAAATCTCTCTAGATGCAGCAGTGAAAAGATGCAGCGCTAATAGAAATAACTTCATTTAGCAGAGAATGAAGTAGAGAGAACAGCCATCGAACTATGCAGCAATCTTGTTCTATAGCAGTCAAGTTCACTGTGCAGCAGTGAGCCTTGAAAATGGAAGGATATTGTGACTCAAGACCCATCCACAGGAGACGCCTGCAAATAGCAGGGAGAGGC
The DNA here is from genome assembly GCA_004024945.1 of Uropsilus gracilis. NCBI lineage: Eukaryota > Metazoa > Chordata > Mammalia > Eulipotyphla > Talpidae > Uropsilus > Uropsilus gracilis. Next base: position 93,527 of record PVHY01000863.1, on the reverse strand, counting down.
CAGTTCTCTCACGAGGAGCAATAAACATGAATCTACGTCTCTATAAAAAAAGTGAGGCGCCCGACAAGCCTAGAGAAGTTGCTATAATGATTGATCTACTTCCCTTTGCAAAGGAGAAGACAAGTAAGGAATGCAATAAATAAGATATAATGGGACAGAAGTAGAAGGCAAAATGTGAACTGCTTAAACTTTGAAAATATGTGTAATGAAAAATGAGTTACAGATGAACACAACTTAAAGCAGCAGCTTGAGTAAAATGCTATGTAACAGATACCGATGAGACAAGCTAACAAAATGCACTGTAGAAATTTTAAATAAAGATTAGCAAGAATTAGCAAAATAGTTTTAAAAACACACATGTTGGATTACCCAAATGGCAAGGATAGAATAATCGGAAGGGAAACATAAAAATGTCTTATATAATTTATATATTTTTCAGAAACAAAGGTTCTAAATGCATATGTTATAATAACAATGCATGTGCCAGATTGAAATTTAACAAGGTGCAATACAAAGAATATGATATATATATATATAAAACATATATATATATATTTGTGAGATCAAAGGGTACTTTCTAATTAATTTATTCTTAATATATTACTTAATTGAATAGATTAATATAATACTTGATGGGTTAATATGTTAAGAAATAATATATTAATATATTACTTATATACTTAATTTTTCTTATATATCTTAATTCTACTTTATATATATTACACATATAATACAATATACATATAACATAATATACAATATAATATATATTATTTAGTATACATGTGATATGACATATAGTATATACTATATACAGGTATTTAAAGATAAATATGGTATTTTTAGAGTAACCATAACAAAATAAGTCACCTATTATGACAAAACTCCCAGGCTGATTTCATACATTTCAAAAAAATATTAAACACTAGATTAAAAAATAAAGAATAAAACAACAAAATATTTCAGATTAGAAAATATGAAGAAATGTTCACAAGAGCTATCAAATCAACTTAATGTTTATAGCCCAAACCTTTGTGAATATATAAGAATCTCCACAAGATTTTTGGTGAGGAATCTTTTAAAGTCAAGTAGCAAAGAGTGTTTCACCTATGCATTTGCAGAATTCTTGTAAATGATCAAATGTGTCTTTTTAAAAAGATCCTTTTATAGAGACTTTGTAAGATCCTGGAAAAATTCGAACTCACAAATGAACAACCACTCCTTTATATTAATCTCTCTCACCAGAGTGCACATTTATTACTACTAACAAAACTACATTGAGAAACAATTATTATCAAAAATCTATAATTTACTTTAGGGTTCATGATGTCTTGGTGCTGAAAATTCTGAACAATTTTAGTATCTCTTTTCCTTTTATCTTAAAGTAAGGATATTCAGCTTTTCATTTGTGGTCTGCTAGCTAGGTTGATAAATTGTGTTTTGTTGTACAATACATTTCCACAGAGTAGGTTTGTATAAACATGAGCTAATAAAATAGGTCAATGTAATATTTTTCAGTAAAACTTTTGATCAGTATAACAGATTTTAAACAAGTTTGTGTTTAGCGATTTTAAATTTGTTCTAAACGAAAGTGTCTGAAGTTTTTGTTTTATTTACATCACACGTTATTAGTATCAACAGTGTTTTGTTATGTTGCTTTATTTTATGCTGTTGCTTAGTTATTATTAAGAACAGTAGCTTTTTCTGGATTTTGATGTTTAAATTTATTCAACTAATTGTTTTATACAAACAGAGTCATGAGCATCTAACTGGATTTAATTTTAAATTTAAGCAAATTTAAAAATTTTAAATTTTAACTTTAAATTTAAATATAAAATAAAAGCAAAACACTTGTAAGGAGTCATATTAAATCTCTTAGTCTACTAAGTTAATTGATCTCCCAACTTCAATTTACTCAATAGCGTTTAAAATTTTCAGTTTTAATTTCCTAGAAATCCCTGATATAGTGCAGCATCTCAAGCATCATTCGTATAGCATTTTCATGGAGGAAATTCACCTGATAAAGCCGGAGCCCCAATATGGGCAGTATTGAAATTTAGACATTGATGTTATTAGCTGTGTCTGAAAAACACAGAGGGAAAGATGACCTAAACAAGCAAAGGATACTATCACTTTGTTGCAAATTCCAGGTGTGGACCCTGGAGGAGAGAATGAATCACCAAGAGGCAGTGTAGAGGAAAATTGGGGCCTTTGGCTTTTAGGAAACAATATAGAAGAGAGATAAAAGGAAAGGAGCAGAAGCTAGAGAAAAAATAGACTTTTGGGGTGGGGAGGAGAGACATGAGAATGGCAGACAGCTAAAGAGCAGCCCGAGTGACCAGGCTGGGCAGAAGCTCAGAGTGAGCTGGAGGTGGCGAGGAGCCATGTGACCAGTAGAAGAGTGACCAGTGTGGAGAGTGTGGCACCGCAGCAAGGTGGCAGAGTGAGCTGCTACCTGGAGATGGCCAGGGATTTGGGAAGCTGATTTGTGCATCAGCATTTAAAGAAGTTTGAAGGACCTTGGAGAAGCAGAGCAGCTTGGAACATTGGAGAGAAGAAAAGAGATGACTCCAGAGAAAGACGGGACTCTGCAAAGTGCCTGCCTCCGGTTTGGAGGGGCAAAGGCACCATCATGGACATGTGTCTTTGGGGCCTTTGGGAATGAGAATGGTGACTTGGGGTAAGGTAAATGGCAACTTATGGCTTTAAGGATTTTTGTTTCCCTGTTAGTATTTCCTTGTTAATAAACTCTGTTGCTACACTGCATTTTGAGTGGCAACTACCACACACAGGGGATGAAGACCTGTGGCTTGTAGGTTAGCAACCTAGTTGTCAATATTTTATACCAAGGCCACCTCCATAAAACATAAAAATTAAGCATCTAAATTAAACAAAACCCTGTTTCCTCCAATAGATTTTTCTTCACCATTTTGGCTTGACATTCCCTTCTTATATAGGAAAAAAAACTTTGGCTTCAAGAGATTGGATTCCTCTGAAAATGAAGGACAGTTCTCTACCAGTGTAATAGGTACGTTTAGGAATAGTTCTTGCAAATTTTCTGAAATCCCTCTTCTTTTTATGTAATTTGAAAAGGATATAGGAAAGGATTTGGCAAAGGTGAAATCATAAATAACTCATTAAATAAAGTTAATGAAGGTTTAAAAATTTATTGTTTCCTACATGGTGAAGGTTTCCTTTCTTCCCATTCCCTTTGCCCACCCTTACACCGTGATTTCCATAACGAACTCTTACAGGACAAAGGTTATCAAAGTTATGAGTTGTTAGGAATTGCATGTGGAATGAAGAAGAAATCGAGATGGAAGAGATTGGTAGTGATCTGTGTGGCCAGCTCACAGATGGGAAACCTGGGAAGTATGTCCAGGTCCAAATTGAATGAAGTTGTGAAGCTCCTTACATACCCCAACAAGGAAATATTACAATGATGTCATGAGGAAGTAGCAAAGCATAGGAGACATGCAGCAGGGAGGATGTAAGGATGTACAATAACAGGAGAATTTACCTTTGGGGGCAATAGACATTACTAATAGGTCATATGTCACTTGGAATATTCCAAAGAGGTTGGGAGACTGTGTCACAGGTGATGTGCTATCTACCACCCTCTAGTGTGCCAGAGGGGGCTAGAGAGATAAGAGGTGTTCCTCTTATCTGAAGCTCCATCTCTCTACCTGCTTCCATGCGCCACAATGAGTGATTTGAAAGGTGTCACTTGTAGGATAACTGAAATAAGAGAGTTCAAGTAGAGAGACTGCATACTAGCAAAGACGTGTGTGGTAAGCATATATGTAGATAGATAACAGAATATATATGTGTATTTCTATGTGCATGTATTATTTTTACTTCACAAGCATATGAAAACTAAACTTGTTCTATAATAAAAATAAGCCAGATAAACGGTAAAATACAAAATAGACATTATAGAAGAGAAAAAAGAACAAACTTTATCAGAAAACATTCAATGATTTATTTGTACAACTGTGTGCAAAACAGTTTCTTATTGAAAGAGAAATGCTATTGAAATCTGTGAAAATATTTATAAAATCTGTGAAAAATATTCATAAAATAAAGCATATTTTCACTGTGCCATTTTTCTTTATGGAAGAGTGCTTTCGGATTGATGCTACTGTATGTCTCCAATAGGATCACTTTTGGGAAGGTAAAGGGAGGCAGGTTTGGGTGAATTTGGAGAAAGCCCTATATAATAATTACTGTCAGAAAAAAGAAGTGGATACATACAGTTTAGTGCTTACCATTGCTGAAGGTATTCACAACTAAAAATCATGTTGTCCTTGGCAGAAATGTTGGAATTGATGATGTCCCAACCTTGTATTTCTCTGTTTCTTCACTATTTAGCTTTTTAGTAAACATATTCCCTCCCTTCTGAACATATATTCTGTATCAACAAATCCTTACACCTAGATAATCTGTCTTTCTGTAACTTTTATATATGGAATAATAAAGCACAAAATACTGCATACCATTAATCTGAGAACATTAGAGGTATCTTTGGTGAATAATAAAACAGGCTTGATTACCCATTTCAGCACAGATTGTATGATTTCACAGTCAAGTGATCAAATAGTGAATTAATGCCATAAGCAAAGGAAAACCTCCTGCAAAGGATAGATTTTAAGTGTTTATAACAGAAAGTAAGTTGGCTATAAGGTATAATTTCCTGTGTTAAATAGGGAATATATGTATATGTACACACACACACATATATAATTTCATTGAGGTAACTTTTATCTCAGTGTTTGTGTTTTAGAAGCATAAGATTATCTTCAAGCATTGCTAGCACACCTCACTCACCACCACCAAGACATCATTAAAACCTCCAGCAGAGTCCACCATGCCCCCTACCCAACTTGCTCTCAACCCATCCTCAGCAACTTCTTTCCTTAGGTAGCCTCAGTTCTTTCATCAGCTCTATGGGGGTATTTCTTAGATTGTTTTTATGTGACCTTTTCTTTGGTTCTGCTGTCGAAACACATTCTTTTCAAAATATATCTCCCCTTTCAATATAGAAAGAACTACCATCTCGACCACTCACAAATATTTTTTTACACAGGCAAACAAATATTTACCTGCCAAGATTTAGGTTGTCAATTATTTGATAAAACTGATCTTGACATTTGATTCAGTGAGAATTTCTTTCTTAAGTCATACTAACCAAAATACTCATGGAAAATCATCAGGAGGTTTCACCTATATGTAGACTACAATGAAACTGGACAATGAGTCCGGAAAAAGACAAAACTGCAAACTGTCGAACCATAGGTGTGAGGCCTACAGCCACGGAGAGGGTGAGACAGAGATGAGGGAAGACTACAAAGGATGATGGTGGTCAATCAGGCTTACTGTGGCTCTTGGAAAACACAGGAGCTACATCTGTGGGAAGAAATCAAATACCATCCAAAAAATAACAATGATGCAAGAAAAAAAAAGTTATATATATATATATATATATATATATATAAAGACTAGGTCTCGCTATTTTTGCCCATGGAACTGCAGGCTCATGTTGCCTGGGATACCACGGTCTCAAGAAATCCCCAGGCTCAGCTTCCCAGGTAGCTGGGATTACAGGCATGTGCCACCATGCCCAGGTGTTTTTATGGAACTAGGTCCTGCTATGTTGCCCCAAGCTGGACTTGAACTTCATCCCCGGTCCCCGCCAAGGCTTTCTAAGCTGATGCTTACAGGCATGTGCCGCCATGCCTGGCCAGAAACTAAATTTAATAAATATAAATGTTTTTTTTAAAGTTCCCTTCTTCGTTGACTACAAGTATTTTTATGAGGTTAATATCGTGTGACTGATGCAACCACCAATAGAATAGAAACAAGTGGAATTTCTTTAGTGAAGAAATCTATTAATTCCCACAGAGTGAGAAGACCAGTTGTTTATCTTCCTAGAAGGCAAACTTCCCAGGCATAGAAATTCCTAAGGAGGATCATGTAGAAATTACATCATTTGGGATGAATGTTCTTACGAGAAATGTTCTCATGAGACTCTCACAAATCTAGGTCACTCTCAGAGGTATGAACATATCTCCCTGGTTCATTTGAAATGTCTGAAGAAGTTCAGCTGCATTTTTGCCCTCTCATCTGGCTGAATGGTGTTATGAGCCTGAGTGTTAAACAAGGCTGCTGAATTGATTGACAATTCCCAGGGCAAATATGCTTCAGTCTTGCCCACCCCAACTACTTCTGAAGTATCCTACTGAGTAACTCACATAAATGTACTATCTCACCCATGTAATTTATCAGATCTGCTCATTTATATATCTGTTTCTTCTTTTAGCTATCTAACCCACAAAAACAAGTTCGAATATTCATTATCTTTGTATCATCAGTACCTCTCAAAGATCAGCACATAAATAGCATTGATATTATCTGCAATAATCAACAAAATGATATCATTTACTTCTGCTTGCATTTTTATAGAACTTCTATATGTTCAAAAATAGGTGATAATTTATTACTATGGGATTTAACCTTGACTAAATCAGTGAGATAACTAAAAGTGCCATTTACATATTATTTGAAAACAGTGATCACTTGTCTTTTCTCAAAACTTTTTAATCTTTTATTCTCAAAGAGTTGCAAATTTCCTTGTTTCCCAATAGTCTACAGCTCGCCTTTCTCTAAAATTCTGTAAATATACCTTCTTCCTTTCTCTCTGCATGTAATCTCTTCGAAAAAGCTGAAGAAAACTGTCTGGGAATTCTGAAATTATTCTGACAGATGAATTACTAATTTTTAAATTCAGTCTCTACTCGTTTTTTCACACTTTTCCCTTAAACTGTAGAATTCTCGTGCATACATCTTCTATGTCTCTGTTGTCTATCTAAAATAGCGTTCTATTCTAATTTCTCTCTATACTAATAACTGTTTCAATTATCCACACTTAAAATCCATGACTTTTTCCATTATATCTACATATAAGCATTTGTTTTTCTTCACATTGTACAAAAAGAAAATCTCATTTTCTCCCCACTACTAACCTATTAAGCTACTAACTTCTGGTAAAATGTTATATAGGCAATTAAAATAATGTGTTATTCTCACAGAATCCATGTTAGAAGAAACAGAAACTTTGGTCTCAGTGCTCTGGATCCAAGATATTTTATGCCTTGGTCATTTAGGATTCAAAAAGAAAGAACCCTCACAAAAGGTGAAAGTTAACGACCTGCATCCTGAAACTACAAGAACATTTCTTCCACATTCTTTGGGTTACAAATAAATAAGGAAACTGATCAAATTAATAAGGAGTGCCTAGGTCCACCCCATCCATTCTATGGAAGAACTACAAAGATCACATTGTAGAAAAGTGTGTGGCATGGCACCATTTGCTTTCCATCAATGAAAAATACAATGTCCCAGAGTTTGTCCAAGGACCATATTTTTCTTATGCACAATACTCATTCTTTTCTCTAAGTTGATGAATGCCTCAGCTCATCAGAACATTAATGACTATGTGTCAAAGTTCAAATAGTCATGATCTCTGTCATATCTACACATAAATGATAATCTTCAAGCCTAATTCCTTGGGTAAACTAAAAAGACAAGCATCTACAATGCCTACATGCAATTTTAGTGATGGTATGGTCATAGAACAATGGCCATAGATATTCTGTATTAGTTCACTCAAAACTAGAAAAGAAAGACACAGACTGGATCATTTGAACAACAGCAATGTGTTTTCTCGCATGTGGATACTGGAATTCCAAATCAAGGTCATCATAGGGTTACTTTCTGGGGAGGACTCTCTTGCTAGCTTGCCTTCTGAGATACACATCTTTTCAGTTTCTTACAGGACATTAGTCTAATAGGGCTAGCATCCAGCCCTTATGATCTCAGTTAATTATGTCCTTAAAGGCCTCATCTCTTAAAATAGTCCCATTGAGGTTTGAACGTATAATTCTTGGAGAAATGCCATTTAGTCCATAGACTGTTTTTATTTTATAGTGGAGAAAACTGGAAGTTTACAGCAGTCATGGCCTATAACAATTCTAATATCCAGTCAGATTCTGTTCCCACATTTCCCAATTCTTTATAGGGTTTAGCTATGTTTTTCCAGAGTTCTCCATGTGCCCTTCATTTGGTTTCTGAGTTTCAGTTTCTTCTCATTGTCTATGCCCACCTTTACATTCTACATAAAGTGGCTTAATTCGCAACTGAGAAATTTTCTAGACTTGCTTCCCCTTTGCAAAGGGTTTCTATTCGTTAATTACTTGTTAAATCTTTCATTTTAGGCTGACATAATTTCTTTACAATGCCATGAATTTGCAGTGCATCAGCTGATCAACTGTAGCCCCCCCCCAAATGTAATCTTTGTAGCTACTATGTCCACCTGGAAATATAAATCACATTGTTCAAATCCAGAACCTGTGCTTTTTTTATACAACCACATGAATTGTCTAGAACACAGTTAAATTGACTTGGAGTAATCAACTAAATTGAGAGAAATGAGGTCACATGATGACAGAATTTGAATAGATTATTTAATGATAAATGTGAATTATGAGAAAAGACACGGAAACTCTATTTAATCCTGATGCTAAATCTGGAAAATCCCACCAGAATACAGCATATTAAAGTAGAGATCAAAGCCTGTCAAGTTAGTTGGTGAATAACTACCTCAAAAAATAAATTTAGAATCTGAATAATCCGGTTGCTTAAAGCAGAGTAGGAAATAGAACAGAAAGGCAATAGATGATATAACATATACTGAATCCAACAAAGACATATAAAATTTCCAATTCAGGCTGTATAACTACTTCTGTATTATTTGACATTCTCATACAGATCTAATGAACCATCATTTTGTTCTTCAGTTTGAGTAAGTTTTATCACTTATGAAATCTCTAATTTTTAATGAGAAAAATATTTTCAACCAAGGTGGTAGCTTCAGAGGATTATGAAAATTAATTCAACATAGTTGGTTATAATGGCAACATTAAAACTGGATCAACTATATAATATCTTAGCAGATTTCTTTTTTTAAAAATGATTTAAGAAGCAGGGCAAAGATTTATAAACAAGATAGGATGAATATCTGTAGCATTCATATCATAGGAAAAATGATATTTAAAAATAAAACAAAGTACAATTTAAAAAGTATGATTAACATGGGAAGTCCTCTTGGTGATTTTTTTTTTAATTCAGACAAATTAAAGTGAAATGTGTAGGTAGAATGGAAACCTATGTCTGTCCCTCTCTGTTCCTTTCCTAAGGCTCCCAGACTAAAAGTACCTTAGATTTGCGGCCTTACTTCATGCCAAACTTGTTTGGCTGTGCATTAACCTACAAAGGAATAGATAACTTTGGGTGACCAGTTGGGGGACAATAGTCTTTCTTCTCTTGCTAAGCATACTATCTTACTTTTTTTAGCACACTAAGTATGTGTTATCCTTTTTCCTTTTATTAGCATAATCATTCTGCTGTTTGCATATTTAGGTATATATGTGTGTATAAAATACATGTATATATAGCACTATATAATATATAATACAAATAATACATATTATATATAATATATAATATAGCACTATATAGAACACATGTGTATATATAGAATTATATAATGCTATATATGCATGTTTTATATATAATGATATATATCTATATATATCTATATATAATGATATATATATATCTATATATATAATGATATATATATCATTATATATATAAAACATGCATATATATACATATATATAAAACATGCATATATAGCATTATATAATTCTATATATATATAGGATATATATCCTATGTGTATATATATATGTATATATATCATCATATATATATTATATATATATATCATCATCATCATTGCATTGCCCAGGGTTCTACCTCCACCTTATCACACCTTGAACCTTCATTTTGATTTTCTTGTCCTCCTTCCTCCCCTGATTTCTTTCTTCCTCCCCCCATCCCTAGCTGCTTGCCCCAGTTCTGTTGTCAGCTTATTATGACTTTCTCTTGGCTTTTTGTAATTTCTATATCCCATCTATAGGTGAGACTATGTGGTTTCTGTCTTTTTCTCTCTGAGTTATTTCTACTAATCACAGCACTATATACAGTAGCCAGGATATGGAAACAACCTAAATGCCCTAAAACTGATGAATGGTTGAAAAAGACGTGGCATATTTACACAATGGAATATTATTATGCCAACAAAATGACAAATATGTTGCATTTGTGATAACATGGATGGACCTAGAGAGAATCATATTAGCACTATGCTTTACTTTATGTGGTGGATGGCAAAAGCCCTTCAGAAAGCAAAAAGATTGAAGATCAACCCTGATTCTGTCCACTAACATTTACAGGGGTATTTGGAATGCCATTCAAGTTGAAGTACCATAACAGACATTACGAACTTTGTCACTCTTATTAATCAGATAATGAAAACACATCTTTTTTATCTCCTGATAACAAGAATCTGATAACAAGAACTATATAGAAGAATACTAACAGTTATTCAATTGGAAAATCAAATGATCATTTTTTTAGATATCTTAACCAGAGGAACTTAATATGTATTAAAACTGAAGCTACTTATATTCAATTGTGAAACTAGGTAGCAATGTTTAAAATTATATCCTTTCTGCTAATTTTCTGAGTCCGAATATTTTTGTTTGGTTAAAATTATCACATACACACACAACAAAGCATCCAGAAAGAATGTTTTTCTCTGAGAGAAAAGAGAATAACAAAATTTCAGAATTTTAAATTCATATTCATAAAATAAATGAGTGAGAAGTTAAACAAATAAACATGCAAGAAACTCATGCACTTAAAAATATCATCTTTTTCCAATACCAGTAGCATTAGACATTTTTGATATGGAACATTAATTAGCCTTCATTACTGAGTATAAGCAAAAGGATACTGGGTCCTGAGCCTTGAAGCATGATTTTTTCTTTCCAGTTTTATTGAGATATGATAAATGACCAAAATGGTATAAGCTTAAGGTTCACAATGCTTTGATTTGTTAAACATACATATTGCAAAATGACCACCACTAATGTTAGCTATATCCCTATCACATCATATGATTATCATTACTTTTTTTGTGGCAAGAATATTTAAGTGCTGTTTCTTCTTGTTGGTGATACTCATTGTCCTTAAGAATAGATCTAGAGTGTATTTTTATACTATACATTAAAAAAAGGAAATCTTATGGAGTTATAGGTTTGGCCATTTCTCGCTGCCTATAAAATGAGTTAACTTCTAATTTAAATTATGAGGCTCTAGTGTAACATAAACTACAGCATTATATATTTTTCTAAATTAGATAAGGAATAATCAGAATTTTTATACATATTGCCTAAAGCACTAAAGAACAATCTTAAATATTTTAACTGAACTAAGAACAATTAATTTCAAATAATGCAAATAATATGAAAATATAATTACTACATGGTAAATCAATTTATGAATATCTCATATACACAGATACTTGTTTTGTTTTCTACAAAAATGTTAAATATATGAAGCATACCAAATTATGAGAAAATATATTGAATTAAATAAAATTAATGTATGTATATGCCAGGTTATACTCATTTCAGTATAATTTAGGATATTTTATTCTGAGTATGGCTTAAGATAATTTTTATAGAGCAGAAAAATATTGTCTGTCAAAAAGAGAAAGGTACTCTACCTTTAGATAACATGGGTAAATTGGTGCATTATAGAAATTCCGCACATCATTTATACATGTCCAGATGTAATAGCATAAAATGTATCATCATAAATCATTTCCCTTTCATTATTTAAAGTATAGTAAGGTCACCTCCAAAGTTAAGACAATATTAGCCATTTTATTTATTATGGGGTGGAAAACAGAACCAGTAACATCTTTTAGAACTGCAAGTTCATTTTCCCTTTGAATTTTGTTTTTTTTCTGTCTCTCTTTTATGATATTTTGATGCTGGAAACAAAGCAAATGATAATGTGAAACATAAATTTCCTGAGCTAAACAGGGTCCATTAAGTGAAACACTGACTGCAAAGCTGTTAGATAAGAAATGGCAGGTTACCATAAATTAAACAATACTCATTCGGAAGAGTATGACAGTAGAATTTCTAAAATCTCAGTAGCTCATTTATCAAAAACTAAGATTATCTTCTGTTTACAAAGATAGAATGTTAAATAAAGAACAGAAAAAAAAAAACCCCTATAAAATCCTTCCTTTCATTGTTGACAATATAAAGAACACATTCTAATCCTATATCTATAATCTAGCTGACAGTGTGGTTATGCAAGGACCAGGCAATATTGAATCTTCTAAATTTATATAAATTTCATCTGTTTATAAATCATTAAAAATGGTTTGAACTATTGTAAGAAATGAAGGGAAAATCCTTATGTGTTAATATAGAAAGCAATATTATAATCCTCGCATGTTGAATGATATAAAAGGACATAGATTGTAAAGTAGTTCATGCTTTTTTAATATAAAACATACTTGCATTTTTAAAAAGTATGAATATTGAGAATGTGAAAGATACAATAAACATCTAAATTTCTTGTAAATATGAGGTACAGTGAAAAGAATATCCCTCTGCTTGAAATGACTAATGTTGATGCTCATGATGAATTTCCCCAAGTGATGTATTTGCTTCTTTAGACATTTAGAATAAATCCCACCAAAGAGGGAAGAAATTGTAGGAAAGGGAAAGGAGAGAATAAAGGGAGTGCAGATATTCTTTCCATAATTACAATTACAATCATTAATGCCCTAATGTTGGAAAGGAAATAAATTCTTAAAGAGCTACAGCTGTTGTTTCTGTTGCTTGTCAAGTACAGCTGAAAGTATTACACTGGTACCTAAACCATTTTATTCATAGTTTTGGCAATTAACATCTATTTATTGAATATAATATCATATATGCAATAAACCTTTAGGAAATTTTACAAGGAGATATTCATCACAAAATCTAATCACAAAAATAGAAAATAATATGCATAAAAATTAGTAGTCATGTTTTATATCAGTGGCAGGCAGTATCCTGAACAGAAACTCATCATCTTCTCTTGCCATTTATTTTTAGTAAACTAGAAAATATCAACAAATACAAGTCATGAGGATAAACATTTCAGAGTTTTATTAGAAAGCTGCATATTTCATAAAGAATGAACGCAGATAAGTTACAGAGAATTATCACCCAGATATTCATTACTTGGAAAACTGATGGACAAATCACTTCAACATCTAGAAAAATCAATCCTTTCACTTAGCAGAAAAGCCATGATGATGTTATCATCATCATTGATAACATTATTACTAAAGGTATGTATTATCCTATAGGGTAAATGACCACTCAGGGCTTTTGTTCTTTCACCATCAATCTCCGTGACCAACACCTGTGGAACTGTTTGCTTCCCATAACTGTACATGCCTGGACCTAGTGGGTGTGTGAACATGTGAGTGGCTCACCTGATTGTAGGAAGCAAGGACAAAAGGGTGTTGCCACCCTGGGAGAGGTGTGGAGCGAATATAATATGAAGAGTAGAGAGAGGGAAAGAGGCCAGAGGAAGAGTGGGGAGGTTCCTGGAGGGTTGTGGAGGCTCCCATGCCTTCCAACCTCCCTGGTCCAGCCTGCATTGCCCTGCCCTGCCCCAGTTGGTCTAGCTGGCCACCAGTCTCACAGCTTGTTGTGTCTGTGTACCTGTGTCCCACGAGAACAACGAAGTCTGTAAAACCCATCAAGGACTCTGCAAGTCTCCTTATCTGTCTATCAGAACTGAGAAATAACCTCCCCAGATTTGATGCTTGCACTACAATGGGGATCACGAGCAGGATGACTGCCTTACATAACCCAATTTATCTCCGCCCCCCAAAATTCCCCCCAAATTCCCCAAGAGGAAAATGCTCTGAGAAAGTTAAATCTATTTTCTCAATGTGGTCGGTCAGTGGAGCTGACCATAGGAGAGAAGAAATTGATAACGATAGTAAGCATAGAACCCCTAAGTCAGCTCATGCAGGGAATGACTGAAGGTTAACCTCACAGAGAAGTCATTAGAACTGCTAAGAAAATGCATGCTTCAGAATGATCCTGGTGCCAGGGAACTCAGGTATAATAGTTTATATCCACTCACCTTCCATTGGTGAATTAATTCTACTTCTCAAAGTAACATTGACAAAGCCTAACCAAATAGAACCTGACAGACACTGACAGGAAAGGCCTGCTCTGGAAACCCAATAGGAACATAGACCATCAGGAAACAGGGTGATGGACACTAGATGTTATGTGGGTCAGAAGATGCATAGATCAAGCACCAAAGCATCTAGTGCCTCTGTTCCATTTCTCTTAACCAGCAGAACTCTACTTTGCAAACATGACCATGTTTATTATGACACCTTGTAGATTTCTTCTAACCTGTATTTGTTTTGTTAGTATTTTAAAGCAATTCTGTCACTATTCAGTTTGGGGATATTCTCAATCTCTGACTTTGAGATAAATTATAGAAAACAATACTTTCAAGAAAAAAAACATGGTTATCTGAGAATACAGGAATATATAGCACATTGCATTCCATGAACTTGGCATTTCTTAGGTAAAGTAATGGAATCATGTTTCTGTAGCACTTGGGAGAAATTTAGGAGTGAAAGGAAAGTTATCTAAGATTTCTATATTTACTATGTTTTTAGAACTTAATTTTTATGGTTAAAATTTAAATCATTTTCAAAAGTAGAAGTAAATATATGATGGAGATCATCTATAATGTTCATAATTCATCATATATTTAGTCTGTCATATATACATATATATGTATGTGTGTGTCATTTTTAATTCTCATTTTACTTGATAACTTTTCAAGACATGAGACTTTTTGCTAGAATTGTTGTAGGTTTTAATGTGAAAAAACACTATCCTGAAACTATTTTATGCAATGCAGATGATGCTGCATTTTTATGGCTAAAATAATCAGGGAAGTACAATTGAAAACCACACTGAGAACATCTTCCTCACATCCTTACATCCTTCCTTACCTTCCTTCCTAGTAATAGTGTCCCATAAAAAAAAAAAAAAAAAAAAAAAAGCCAAGCAACAACAAGTGCTGGTGTGGATGTGAAGAAAAGGGAATACTCTTACACTGCTGGTAGGAACACAAACTGGTCCACTCACTATGGAAGGCTGTGTAGAGGATCCTCAAGCTACTGAAAGTGAAACTACCATTTGACCCAGCAATCCCACTATTGGGAATCTATCCAAATGACAAAAAAATCACTTGTGGGAATTTACCCAAAGGACAAAAAAAAAATCTACCCAAAGGACAAAAAAAAAAAAGGACAAAAAAATCACTAATTAAAAAGATCACCTGTATGCACATGTATATTGCAACTCTATTTACAATTGCCAAGATATGGAAAAAGCCCAAATGCCCCAAAATGAATGAATGGATGAAAAAGATGTGGTGTATGCATACAATGGAATATTATGCATTAATCAAAACAGACAAGCTTATGTCATTTGCAGCAACATGGATGGATCTAGAAGGAATCGTGTTAGCAGAAATAAACCAGAAAGAAAAGAAGAAATGTGGGATGGTCTCATTTATTTGAGGGATAGAGGAAAAACAAACAAATGCCTAAGAAAATTGTAAACTGCCAAGAGAACTAAAGCATAGAACAAGGGAGGAGGAGGAAGGAGAGAACAGAGGTAGGGGTGAGTACAAAAGACTAAGGTGGTGCAGGGGTGGTAAGGTGATGGGAGAGCATGAGGGTAGACAATGATGCAATATATGTGTATATATGTATATAGATATATAAGTGCAAATAATAAAAAGAAAAATTTAAAAATTATGGTTAAACTCTAGTACAAAAAAATGAGATTTTTCTTGATCCTTTTCTAAAACTTCCAAAAAAAAAAAAAATAAATAAAAGCATGTCAGTCTTGCTGAACCAAAGATAAATTATTGTTAACAATATCTATGATTACTTCATTCCTAAATAACTGAAAAACAGATGTAATAATTAAGCAAAGTGTCATTCAGGCAGAAGGAATAATATCCTCACATCGCAACTTGTTAGTGAGTGGAAATGAATCCACCACTCAAAGGAAATTACAAAATCTTTTGTGTATAGACATGTTAAACTAGAAGACCCTCCTTTGACTAGGGTTGTCTGCTGCTATCCCAAGTCTGGTTTATTGATGATTACAGGATGTGATAATCTAGTTCCACTTTACTACCCCATTTACATAGAGATTTCAAGGGGATGTTGAAATGTTCTCATGTTCTCAGGGTTTCTAATAAACATAATGCTTAATCCAAAATTTCTATTTCATTGTACACTCCTAAATGGCAGGGCATTTTAATAATGAAATAGAAAAAAAATAGACTAAAAAATAACACTGAAATCTTATCAAAAAATAACAAAGAAGTTTTATGACATCAAATTTATCTTTAAATTAGTTTTTCCTATGAATCACTTTACGAAAAAGAGCTGCCTTATTGAGATATATATATAAGCAAAATCTTATGTTAGGTCACCCCTAATTTATGTATTTATTGATAAGGATACATATGCTTAAATCTACTTGTATAATTTATAATATAATAGATAAATCAAAAAGCAAACCCACATTGCCTTATTTAATATAGATATGCCAATATGATTACATGCTGAATTACACGGCAAAGTTCTAGCAAGTTATAAATCACTCTTGGATGAGTGTTGCTACTATTTTCTGTCACAATACATTTTTTAAATAAGGCATAATGTTTATAGCACTGGAATATGAGTGATTAAATAGCTCTTGGAGGTGACAAATGCCAAAATGCTTGATGCTTGATCATCACCAATCTGTTTTTAGTACACACCAATGTGTCCTAAATTTTCTAAATAATTGAAATTTTCACACAATAAGGAATTAATAGTTTAATGATATCTATTCCATAATTTCATTGCTTTGAGTCAACTATGTCACACATAGAAAAATAAGTGAAACATAGAAAACTCAATATGAAATTATCTCCTTAGACAATGATGTGAAAAATATTTGTGTGTATATATATATATATATATATATATATATACACAAGTGCAATCAAATAAAAATTAAAATTAAAAAGAAATTAATTTTAAAAAGGAAATTATCTCCTATTGCAAATTTGAAGATTAGGAATCTATTCCTTATGTAACATGTAATGGTAGAAAGCTTTCTATACTTAAATAAATGTAAATGTTATGCCATTTACATTTTATGTGTACACAGTCTTTCCTTTATATTTCAGTCTTAAAATTTTACTTACAAATATTTGACATGATTAATAAAACTAATTGATATTTTTATTCTGATAAAGCATCAAAAGCATAGATACCCTAGATTAGAGCATATACTGAGAAATCAAAGTAAGTTGTTTCTTAGTCTGAGAAACCTAAATAGTAAATACAAGGTAAATAGTTTTTTGGTTTTTTTTTTAAGTTATGAAATCCTTCTTGTGTCACAGTACTACAGAAGCCTTGAAAATAAGGTGGAAAGAAGGAACAATCTGTGTATCTATGCAGAAAGTGAGTTTTCAAGACAGACTGGTTAGAACATTACAACATGGTGTACTGAATGAATAAAACATTAAAAATTGTAAAGATATATGTTTTCTTTACCTAGAAAAATCACTTCTTTTTGCATAAGTAGAAACCATTACATGCAAAGGTGTAAAATACAAACAAAAATGAAAAACATAAAAAGTAGCAGAATTCAACAAAATCAGAATACCTTATAGGTATATGTTAGTGAATAGTTCTACATTCTTTTTAGGAACTGTCACTAATTAATCTATATAAAATAAACATATTTACATTTTCATTTTATAGATGAGGAAACAAAGGCACAAAGACAAGGAGTCTATGAGACTAGGGGTATTTGATGTTGAGGCTGTGAAAATTTATAGAGAATACTTACTATAAGTCTATGTTTGTGGGGCTATATTTCAAGAAACACTTCAGTTTATAAATTTCCAGAATTAAAATAGAAACACACACATGGATAGCACTAATTCACCTAACTGATTACTCCTTTTTTCCACAAGTATAGACACTTACTTGTAGAAAGATGAAGTTATTCTTAGGGATATTTGAATATTTGCTTGAATATTCTTACATAATTAAAACTTCCAAAAAACTTATACTTGCAAACATTTACAGAATTTCAGTATTCCCTAAGTTTTCCTGCATCATTTAATAAATCATTTCAACCAGATGCTACAACAGTTTTGGAGTAAGAAAACACACACACATAAGGTATGCATATATATTTTTTTAAAAAAAAGAAAAATTAAATAAGAATTTACAATCTCATGGAAAACAACAATAAGAAATGACAACATGCTGATTTGAAACTAATAATCAATGCAACTTTTGTGTTATATATTGAGTGATACTTGAGGTCATGATTCTCAAAAGTAAACAAAACTTAATACAAATACAAACCACTAGGTATAGTTAATAGCAAATCTTTCCATAATCTTACAATATGAATAATTATATTTTTGTCTATGCTTATTGTAAATATAAGGTGATTTTTTTTCCTATTACACAAAGACTCCACTCATCCATGAAAAAAACTTTCAGAGCAAGTGTTCATAAGAATGCAGAGAACTTCAGCTACTTGTGTTTGACATTTTATCTAGTAGTAGGTGGTCTATATTATAGGTTTTTTAAAACAAACTTTCTGGGCTGGAAATTTAGTTCACATCATATTACAATATCATTAGCCATATAAGAAACTATTGGAAACATTCAGAATCTCAGACGTAAAGGGCAGCCTCATCAATTAGATTCTTAATCACTTTGAAGAAAATCAGTGTTCTGTTTCAATGTTTTCAAAAATCATCCATTTTAGAAACAGCAATATACCCCAAAGTGTTAATCTTGTGTTTTATGGACCTGTTTATAAAGAAAACAAATTAAAGCTGAAAGGAAATAAATAGGATTACCCTGTTAATAAAATTGGTGCTAAATAAATTTTTTTGAATTATTTCATATCAATCTTCTGTGTTACCAGTGGAATAAATATGCATTTCTCATATATCATGCATTGTCTGGAAATGTAAGGAAACATGAAAAAATTCAAACTACTGTGCCATTTGCTAGTCATGTTTTAGTAAGTTCTTTCTTTTTAATACAAATCTCTGTAAAATAATTAATAAAAGTTGAATAGGTAGCAAGACAAAAAAAAACTAACAATTCCAGGTGTGCATGAATCCAAAGCCTCTATGCAATTCATGGAAACCTTTATATAAACAAATATTGAAAAGAGGATAAATAGAGTTAGAATATATTTTATGACAGAACAGTTCTGATAAATACACTGCTTCCGGGGCTTTCAAAAAGATTTTCACATGAATACTCTCTAAGAGTGGCCCTTCCCTGCAATTATGAGGGCTTTGCTCACCCCAAGTGTCCAGTGGAATCCTCCCATAGCCATTACAGTGTATATTTTCGCAAGTTCTGGAATGGCATGGAATGAATATGCCAAAGAGGATCACACAACAAAAAGTTCCACTAATGTGTGTGATTTTGAAAATGACAGTCATAAACTAAAATAATAATATTAATATTAATATTAATAATAATATCAGTTTATTAAGTCAGGATCAGAAATCCACATCATCCACATTTGACTTAGATGAGATTGCTGAGCAACACTAAGCTTCTCAGCAGGCACAGAGAGCAGGTTGGAGATCATAGCCCACTTTAATTTTTCACCTCAGACTGTTCATTCTGTCTCCAAAAACGAGTTTGAATGACTTCTGTAGGTCAACGCCCATGATTGATAGATAATGATTGTGTTGTGCTTATATCAATAATCACTTATGAACAATGCTTCAAGAAAATAATTGACCAAAGCATCAATGTTGCTCAATGGACTGGTTTGGTATAAGCCAGGATGGAAGGCGCTGAAGTTTAACCAGAACTGAGAAAAGAATGAATAGGAATTTCCCTTGTTAAGGGTTTGGCTGCAGTAGGAAGGAGTAACCACTTGAAGGAAAAATACTGATAGGGTTTTTCCATTCTTTTTATCCTAACGTAATACCTTAGAGTCTGTTTATTTCAGGGCAAAGGATAAACAAAAAAAGTACCTTTTCAGAAGAGATACAAAAAGTCAGGATAAAATTAATCTGCATCTGAAATGTATGATTCTATCCTCTCTACCACATGCAGTGTTGTAAGCTGATGTTACTTCATAAATGTATGATTTTATTTAAAATAATCACAAAGCAAACATTGAGTTATTGAGAAACCATGAGAAATTGGTGGAAGAAAGTTCATTTATGAGTGTGAAGACTCTTGAAATGTATGTAAAATGTGATGATGGGCCACATACAGTCTGGTGTGTGGCTGTGATCAAGTATTGTCATCAATGGTAGGTAAGAGAGCAAAGGATTGGAAGAAGCAATGGGGTAATCTGAGAAGATCTAGCTCTCTATCGATAATACTCTGAATGGTGCCATGACACTGGGCAGTGCTAACGGAACAGTCCAAACGGATGAACTAGAATGGGCAAGTCAAGGAATAAGGGAAGATTTTTTTTTTTTTTTTGAAAAATGAAGATGTCAGGAAATACTGTTTTATGATTGAATGCAGTGTTTCCATAGCATCTAGGGAAAATGATGATACCATTAAGAGTATGCAGTACAGCTGAATAACTGTAGAATTTTATCAAAATGTAGATATATTGATCTGTACATCCGTATTTTTCTCCAAGAATGGTTCTTGTGTGGTGGAAGTAAATAAGAAGGCAAACCAAAATCATTAATATGGAGTAGGCCAAAACAGAACAGGAATGAAATATATGAAATTAGCCCAACAGAACAGGAATGAAATATATGAAATTAGCCCAACAGTGATTAAACAAAAAAAAGGTAGACCACATTTTTCTCATTGGTATCAGTTAAGACTCTGACTATTGGGCTCTGTGTGATTATTCTGAGCAACCTCTCAAGTCTCCAAGAATGCTGGGAATGAAGAATGAAGCCAGAATACCATCTCCTGGGAAGTATGGTGTCTCCCTCATCCAGTAAATGAAGATTTGAAAGATACCAAACTTTGGTACTCAAGAGTCTAATTTGTGCACTAGAAGATTGCTTATGCGCTCTTAAAATTGCTATTTAGTTTATGATTAACCGTGAGAGTAATAATCAAATCTGTACTTTTAATTTAAGGATGAATTTAGAGTTATTTACCCAAGCAAAATTTGTCCAAACAAAATTTTAATCAATGATGTGTTTTGACTTTAGTTATTGTGAAATGGATAAAATGCTCTGGGATGATATTCGATGGCTAAAATAATTTACCAAGTCTCAGAGAATGTAATAAGGCCAGCATTTCTTATTACAGTGAAAAGAAAATGTGAAGACCAGTTTGATTAGAATGTAATCTATCATAGCAGCATTTCCTCTGTTAAAAACTGTTTGTATAGGGTGCTTTATATTATTTGAAAAAGTAGAAAGACTTTATCATTGTTATTTAAAAAATAGAATGAAAATCCATCTTTAGTTTGTCCTTACAGTATACTACAATAAAATAAAGAAGGGTTAGAGTAAATCTCAACAAAGGCAAAATTAAGCCTAGAGAAAAGATTTTTCATGGTAGGTAATAGAACCACTTTCAGGGATTGTTGAGTCAAATAACATGAATTCAAAAGCAGTAGCTTAATTAATTACTCCATACAAGCCATATAATTACAACCTAAGGAAATTCACAAAGAGTGAAGTTCTTAAAACCAAATATTAAGTGTACTATAAAAATAATATATGAGAAATTCTTGATAAAACTATTTGTGCTGCATAATGATGAGAAGTATGTGAAAATATTTATATAGTCTATTATAATGTGTCTCATGCTTCTCATTTGATTTCGAAGGCTGCTAGAAATATTCTCTCTACAGAAAATCTATTCACCATTTCTTTCATCTCTTTACCTCACAGTTCCTCTCTCTCACACTACCCTTGAATGTGCTAATTCTCAACCTTTACTAAAGATCTATGCTTGTGCCAGAATATAATTCCACCATTTATTTACTTTTATAATTTCTATTTACTTTTATCCTTGATTAGCCATTTAGAGCAGCTTAAGTTTACAGAGTTCATACTTATATACGCTCGTCATCCTTCCAGTTTCTGGTATGATTAACATTATGCATTAGTGGAGGGCATTTGTTATATTTGATAAAGCAATATCAAACCATGATCATATCAAGCACTGTGAAGACTCCAGCTTCTCATTTCCAAGTACTCAAACTTCGACCACCAACCCTTCTCCATTAAGTTAACCTGCAAGACATGGATCATACTATTTGTCTCTTTTCCATGTTTCAAATTGTGTCCTTGAAATCTATGTTCTTCTTTTTCATTATAACTAAATTGTCTTGGCATACGTAGTTATGTAATGAAAATGCTTGCTGCAAAAATGCTAAGAACTTATGACAATATTACCTAGAACCAACCTTTACCGATAGAAAACAGTTAACTGCTCATTGATTTTAACTGGCAAAAGGAAAAACTGTAACAATGGAATCAGTCCTATTTATCAAATGTAATAAAAATATGAAAAAAAAATTGAAGTCATTTGCATCTGAGGAGCTGAGGATCCAATCCCAAGCATGTCCAGAAATTCCTGGAAATCCTGTATGTCCAGACCTATTTATAGCCCAGAAGGATTAGAACTGAAATTGTCCTGCCATGGGCTACCCAGGATTGAAATTAAACCTATAGCTGAAGAATCATCTCTCAATTGAACTGCACTTCCAGAAAATCTCATGCACAAAGCAGACAAGTAGGAATTACCTGATTTTTGGCTCATGTAAGTGGTCTTGAACCTGGACCACTTAGCCACACAACTGTAGTTTTTTCTAGGTTTGTGTTCCCCAGGCGGCTAACTTAGGCCTCCAAATAACAATTTTCTTTTGCTGTAACTTGAACAGATGATGTGTTTTTGGTCTATAAACACCAATAAGGATACTCTAAGGTACAAAACTAACACACAGCCTCTATTTCCTATTGCACATATTAGCTGGAAAAACAAAATATATACACATATATATACACATACATAAACACATTTGTAAAGCACTTGCCAACAGTCACAACACAAAATCTACAACTTACTGTCATGTAAACTCAGTAGAAATCAGGCCTAGTGAGTGAGAAAAGAATTTAAGCACTCTGTGCTTCTGTTAGTGCGGTCTCTATCTTACTCATCTGTTTTGATTGGCAGAGGAAACTGTTTCCCAACAGAGATTGCACTGATACATAAATATTGGGACTTACCCTCTATAGCCACATTCAATTATTATTTAAGAATATTCACATCAAAGTTCTGAATGAATAAGATTTTTGTAGTACTGCAATAAAAAGAAGGGAGCTAATACAGAAAAATACATATGTGTATTAGCAATCTATCTTTTTGATGATTTAAAAATAGGTAAAATGATCTGGAATAGCTACACAGGTAGACACAAAGTGTCAATGTTAATATAGAGTGGAAAAAATGAAAAAAATATGCAATATGATTTGTACTAAACTACATCCAAAAACAAATTCAAAAAATAGGAAGAAAGAAAGTTTGGAGATTAAAGATAACACTAGGCCCAAGTCAGATAACCCTCGCTCAAGAAACAAAAGAATTCAGATACTCACTCAATAATGTTCAAATTTTCCCATTCTAATATACAAATTTCAAATGACCATCAAAGTTAAATCTCCATATCCTGCCTCTAGTTGCATTCTTTTAAACCAAAAAATGTTTTCACCCGACAAAGTAAACTCTTGTAATACAATGCAAATGCTGACTTTTTAACTGCAGAGGAAACAAGTGGATGCATTCTTGATCTTAAGATTCTACTTTGGGAGACCAAAATGTGCATCAAAAAAAAGTTTCCTACTTAATTTTAGAAAATATTTTAAATAAACTGAGTTTGTCTATTTTCCACATCTCTAGAACATGCTATTTTAAGAATATCTTCATTTTTACAAGTCTGCCTGCTTCTCTGTCAAGATATGAAAACAAAACTGAGCAAGCAAATTCTATGAAAAGAATAAAGGATAAAAAATAGATTAGAACATTGGTTACTAAGCCAAAAGATGCATATTGTGAAAGTAGTAAAAATTTGTGTTAAGAATTTTCATTTAGATGTATTGTTACATAGCAAACACTTGAGGTTTTATCCTAAAAATATATATGGTTTATATTCTTAAAATAGCATACACTATTGATCTTAACTGTAAAACACACATGGGATTATTACAAATCTTCTCCATCCTAGAAATCATTTTGTCTTTGATATGTTGTAATTTGGTTTCAAATACGTGCAGGAGGCAACTTGGCACCATCCCTTACACTGCCATATTGCCGGACTGTTCTAGAAGTAATATCTATTATCTCCCGCCATCACACTAAGACATTTGCCAACATCTAAGCACATATTCTATTCCTTGTCAACGTGGTTAAATGGCCATACTCCTATCTAAAGCCAACAGTTTCTAAAGCTGTACACTAGATTATATCTTATCTACTGAAAAATATAGTTCAAGCTCTTTTTTTCTCCAAACTTGTCAATTTTCCTTTGTACTGGAATGGTCATTGGGCCATAGAAAAGGTGTAAGTTAGATGGGTAGTGTTATTGCTAAGCACTATTGATTTAGCTAAGATACTAGAATAAATGTTAAGCTCTGGAATATATATTTTGAGTCTTTTGAGTCTCTATTAAAACTTAAGATTTGAGTTTAGATTATCAGGTCCATCAGGGATCTACCTGGCACAGAATTTACTTTTGCAATATTTGGATATTAACTATAAATGGCTATTCTTCCTTAATGTGTTTTAAACATATTTTCTCTTCATCTTGGTTTTAAGTAAATAATAGAACAGATTCTCAGTGAAGAGAAGACTCAGCTCAGAAATACTTAAGCAAAAGGTAAAAATCCTATTTAACGAGGTCCACTTTTACTTCCTTTTGTCAAAAGTTCTTACATAGCAATAACAACAGCTTTTGTATATCTTTCTGGTTTGGTTCTTTTTCTCTATATCAGCACAAATACATATAAATATATGCAGGCATATATAAATTGGTTAACTAGTATTGGAGATAGTATTCTGAAAACCTGACTCACCTACAAAGATTTCAGAATTTTTTAAAAAATATCATTCTAAAGGATCTATACAAGTCTATAAGCATATATATACATGCACATATATGCTGTATAGCTATATATAAGACACATATATATACAAGCCAAGCCTTTTCTTATTAAATGAAAAACATTATCACTACTTTGAACTTCTGAGAGAAATATATCAACAATTTTTTTAAAAGCTCAAAAATACCTTAAAATAGATATGAAATATAATTCCAATCAGAAGGGATTATATGTATTTCAAAATACATATAAAAGAAGAATCAATTGAAGAATCCATATTTTATTACATCTATTAGTAGGAAATTTAAGACCTATGTAAACACCATTTAGATAGGATTCTTTACATGCAAAGTTTTTCTATACTTATATAAAATTCACAATACTATAACTATGATCTATTATTCTTATGTTAAAGCTAAGAAAATTGGGTTTTAAAGAGATTTAGTGAGTTAAAAAATTGCAAAAACAATTAAAAATGGACCTAAAATTAAGGACTCATGTTTTTAGGCTCCAAGAATGAAAAGGCTACAATTTTTGAGTTCTTTCCTTCGAGCTTGCTTTGAATTATTTTCTAAATTTGATTTTTGAATAATAAATGCTAAGCCTTTTCTTTTCATTATCCCATTCGGTATTCTAATACTTCTAATTTCAAAAACATAAGAAGTGGATTTTAGTAAATACTGTAAAGATCTCAATTATGAAATGCGTGTGTTTATGATCTGATAATTTCTCTTTATGTGAATATACTTATCATTTAATGTTTATATTAAAATCATTAGAAAAGAGATAGAAATAAAAGATTTTGTCTGCATCAATTAAAAAACACAGGTAATTCATGTTTAACAGTAATTATATACAAGCGCAATCATTTATATTTTCATGATTATAGTATTTACACTAAAAATGTTCTTATGTTAAATTATTCTATGCTGCATAAGGAAAGGATAGAGTGGGTTAAGAAATCATGCAAGATAATATAACTAGTAAATGCTAATTCTACAATTTGGATTTCAGCTAATTTGAAAAATATGTTCTTAACTTCTAAATTGCTACACTTTGCACTCATGTTCACATTAGTGAATTATTACAATGTTTAAATAGAAAAAAGAGTAGCTATGCATTGTTAAGTCTTTCTGAAGAGATCTAGATAATATCCAACATCATTAATTTTATTCCCTATAGAGATTTTCTTCAAAATGAAGAAAATGAAATGGTACCTTTACCTTTATTTTCCTAGCTATATGGATTTTGGCATTTAATTCCATGTTAGGCATACATTATAAATCATAGACCTGTAAAATTTTCCATTTTGTTAATGTCTTTTATGTGGCAAATTTCTCTTGTTCCCTATTATGGCCTATGAGTGTAATGATTGGATAATGATATCCAATATTCTGAATCATTTTATGTATATATACCACATGCATGCCAATTTGGTCTGCCTAATACTCTGTTCTTTAATTTGCATTTTCATAGAACCAGTTGAGTATTATGAGGTAAAATCATAGTGACTGGTTTCAATATCTTAGTGAGTTGAATTTTCATTATATGAGAAATGTTAGAAGACATTAATTATAAATGAATCATGAAAAATATTCTCAAGGCACACATCTTGAGTTATAATGTGATAATAGCTACATGTCCGAAAGATTTATTATAGAGTTATGATACATACCCAATGCTTTGATTAAAAAATTAAACAGTAATTTCAAGAGGAAATATTCATTTTTTTATTTGAAATAGTAATCTAAATATGTTTATGTAATTCTAAACTGGTATAAATCAAACACATAGATAGAGGTATACAACAACAACAAAATATTCAGAAATATCAAATGTATACCAATATATATGAATTAGAAATTTTATTTAAATAAAAATACACCGTTATATGCTATTAACTTTTAAAAATAAAAATAATAAACACAGGTCCCTATACGAATCATTAGAAACCAAATATGTACCATTAAAGACTTCAGACTTTAGTTTTTATATCCTGATTAAAAAAATTAGAATTATTATCAAGTCAGAAATTTGAGATTGTACAACAAAATGGAATCTAGTTATAACTAGCTTCAATCATTGATTTATTTAAATTTTAGCTCATTTTCTCAGCCATATGAAAATGAATCTCTATTAATACATGAACTTAGTCAGTGGCTCATTCATTTATTCAGTCATTATAATTAAGCACCTTGAGACATACACCAGGTTGGTTTGTGAAATACAATAACCAATATATAATAAAAATGCCCAATTCAACACAGTATATTATTTCTTCACAAGTAAATTTGGCATTATGAAAAGACTTATACAAAGGGATACCTGTGCTCAAATGTTTACTGCAACACTAGTTATAATTGCAAAGATATAGAAACAACCCAAGTTTCCCCAAACAGATGACTGGATGAAAAAGACATATATACAATGGAATATTACTTATCAATTAAAAATGACAAATTTGATGGATTTATGATAACATGGATGTACTTAGAAGAAATTATATTAGCAGAAACAAGTCAGAAAGAAAAGGACAGAAACCAAATTATTTCACTAATATATGGGATATAAGGAAAACAAACAAAAGGCCAAGAAGAAAAGTCAAAACAAGTTAACAACCAAACTAAAGTACACAACTGGGGGTGAGAGAGATGGGAGGGAGCAGTCAGGGCAGGAAAGTAGTGGGCAAACCCACTACAAAGATGAATACAAAGATGGGAAATATATATATATATTCAAATTTTAAAAATAAAATAAAAAAGATTATGGAACCTCAAGAAAATGAAAAGACTGGTTGCTGTTCACTTTAATGACGAATAAAGGAAAACTGAGAAATGATAATAATCTTATGATTTTTCCAATCATATGTTGATTTTATTAACCAATTTTGTACAATTAATATTTTTCAACAGAAATTGGGTGTAGTTATATAAGGAATAACACAGTGTCAAAGTCAGTTGAAACAGTCCATGTGATGGAGGTATGATCTGCATGACCAGATCTTTCTCTATTTCATCTCACATACCTTCTTCCTTATGCTGCTCTCCAGAGCTGTTATTCATTTTCCTTCACATGCAACTTTGAAATTCTAGGTGATTATTTTTTTTAATGAATTTATGTGAACTTAGAGCATCTTGGGATTTTGATACTTAGATAGTACCTGCAGTCTTTAGAATACATCTGATCACCAATGTGGCTAAGAAACTTCTTCCTTTATACAGTAGCAAGCAAACTGTTAGTCAAAAAAGATAAGGATATTGCATTTGTTACACGTTTTAAACTCCCATGCTGCTCCATTTAATTTAGAAGAAAATAAGTTATTTTATTCTATAGAATTAAATTGTTATTAATTTAAATAATAAAGTCCCCCCCCCAAATATAAAAATCCTTGTAGATAGAAGAAAGGCAGAAAGGGCGAGTGACATAAACCCAAACATTTTCTTAGCTACCAATGCCATTCTAAATATCTAGTATCACACAATTCTAAAAACATAAAAAATGTAAAATCAAGATTGAGATTTAGAATTTATTTCCAGACTTTTTTGGAATGTTTTGAAATTACTGTTTTAATGGAATGAATAGTGGTATGTGAATCAATACATCTCAAATCTAGTCCTGGAGAGGTCACTAATTTATTATCTGTGGGACATTAAACACATTAATTTACTTCTCTGAGGCATTTTGTTCATCTATAAATTGAAAGTTTGTCTCTGGAGTTTCTTCTAGCATTTCAATGCTAAAAAATGTATTTTGAAAACATTCTTCTACAAGAACTAAAGTATTCACATTAAGGATTACCATACAAGTTATGCTACTTTAGGAGCTGAGAAGAAATTAGTATCAACATTTTCAACAATATTTTCTCTTTATAAGCAAAGAAAATGAGTTGTGTTGGGAGAAAATTATCTTCCAAATGAATTTACAATATTGCTTTTATGGGACAATAGGAATTTCTAATCTTTATATATTTGAGATGAATTGTTTCCCATTTTAAACATGAATAGGTGAGCCAGTATTTCAATGAACATTATACATATCATATATTTTACTGAACTTCAAAATGTAAAATAACTGGAAAATCATAGAATAGTGAAGCTACCAAATAATATTTATAATTTTAGATTGAAAGACTAAAGTGATTTTTATGATTGTATAATCTGATTTCTTAATAGAGTTTTTTCCATGTTCCCCCTAAAGATAAAAGATTCTGATTAACTAATAGTTGTTGAGTCTGAGAGAGGGAAATAATCTTCTCATCAACCATTAAAAATTACAATACTAAGATGTTATTACTGGAAGGGATCATAATTATCATGAAAAATAATATTTTAAATAATATGATCAGAGAATCGAAGAAATTTTGTTTATGAAAGGAATTAGAAATTCCATTCCAATGATAAGAAAATTTTATTTCAATCAGGAAAACAGTTTTGCTGTCTGATAAAATATGTCCTTGCATTAGAAAATAGACTGAAAGAAATACATACCTGTATATAAGACTATTTTTGAACAAAGTAACAAAGGAATAGTTTTAAAAAGAAAACAATTGGAGATGACCAGTATTGGAATGGGGTTATAAATCACACTAAGCAAAATACAATGACAATGAACCAAGGCATATTCTGATTCCATCACAGAGATGAACTCCAAACATAAGTTTATATTCCCACAGTATATTAATCACCAACTAGTCATTGCACAATTTGCTGTTGCCTTTTGCTAGAGATCCCAAAAATATTGAAATGCAGCCATTTTAAACACACTGTATATATGATAGTTCCTTGTTTTTTTTTTATTTTTTTATGAGGAAATTTCCCAAAATCAATATTACTTTACTCATTTATAATCAGTGACCAAAATTGTGCATGTATGCACATAGAGATTTCTCAATCATTGACAATAATGATCATTTTCACTGGTTCTGTTAACAGATATGTTTTTCTTCAAGCTCAATATCTCAAGATAGTTAGAGATCACATGATTTTCAAGTATTTTTCCTATAGCCTATAGTTTACAATGCAACTTACTTATAAACTTGTTGCTACTTTACACTATTTTACATTATTCTCAGTACATGCTATTTTTACTGCATTATTTTCATCTTGGGGAGCACAGGTATTTGATTCAGAGGTGTCAGTTCATTCTTTGTCAACTGTATCTTACAACACACAACTATAAAGTCACTCATCATTCTCTGAAGCATTCCATTGGGCCCCCTTCACACTTGACTTTCTGTACCTCACATTCCCAGCTGATAGTCTTGATTCTACAATCAGATTTGGAGGGTTTGTAGTGGATTGATTTTATCTGTTCATTTGTTGTGTTTCTCTACATTCCATCTATGGGTGATATCACTAGGTTTCTTCCTCCTTCTCACTTATTTCACTTAACAATATCCCCTCCACCCATGTGTTGTTGCAAATACTAAAATATCATTCTTTGTTTTTCCTAATATTCCATTGTGTATCTCTACCCAATCTAGTTAATTCAGTCATCTGTCTTGGACATTTAGGCTATTTCCATTCCTTGGTTATTTTACATAATGATACTATGAACTTAGAATTAGATACATCCCTTCAAATTAGTGTTTGTGTATTCTTTAGATAGATCAGTAGGGGTGGAAATGATGGATCATGTGCTAGATATATTCTTAATATTTTGAATAACCTCCATACTGGTCTTCAAAAATGGCTGCTACTAGTCTCTATGCTCATCAATAGTGGAAGAAGAAGAAGCTTTCTCTTCTCACCATATCCACAAAAAAAAAAAAAAGCATATTGTTTGGGATCTTTGATATGAGCAGTTTTCACTGATCTGTGATGAGATTTCCCCGTGTTTTTGATCTGCATTTCCCTGAAAACAAGTAATAACTTGCATTTGTTCATGTAGCAGTTGGCCACTGTATATTTTCTTTGGAGAAGTGTGTATTTAACTCTTCTGCCCATTCTTTGATTGGGTTATTTATTCACAGATCCTGGACATTAGTTCCTTGGCAGATGTATGATATATGCGATTATTTTCTCCCACTCAGAAAGAATCTTTTTTTTTAAAGATTGTCTTTTTTTTTCCCCCTACTGTGCTGAAGCATTTTAGTTTCATCTAGTTCTTTTCTTTTTTTCCCCTTGCTGTTTGAGTCAAGCCCCCAAAGATATCCCTGAAGACAATGTTGTGGAGAGCTTTATCAACATTTTCTTTATGTAGCTGGTAATTCCAGGACTTATGTAAAAAGTTTAACCTATTTTATGCTAATTTTGTGTGTAGTGTGAGAAAGTGGTCTGGTGTCTCTCTTTTACATATGATTGTCCATTTTTTTCTGAGCCATTTGTTGAAGAGATTTTGCTGCATACTCTTAGATATCTTATACTATTTTATTATACTTAATTCACTTTTCTGGTTCCTCCATTGTAGATTTCTTAAGCCTTTTTTACTAGACTGGAGTCATTAAATTAGTAGTTAAATTAGCTAAATGATTACTATTACAATTACTCTGCTTGAGGGTGGGTGTTATCCTATGTGTGTGTATGTGGTGTGTGTGGGTGTGTGTAGGTGTGTTTTATATACTACGAAACCTGTGCCATTTTTTTTTCTATGCAATTTGACATAATTGTTGGGAAAAAAATCAAATGCAACACCATTGCCTACTAGTTTGGAAAGTCAAAAGAAAGGAAGCAATTACTTTCATAAAAAGTTGTTTATCATTAGCAGATAACAATTCTAGTTTACTTTTATGAGCAATAGCAAAAAGAAAAGAAAGAGAAAAAGAAAAAGAGGATCCTATATTAGTTATTACAGTAGGAATTTTCAGTGTAGGAACTACTTTCTAAAAACAAGACTAGTTTAATATGAAGGCTAAAGAAAATAAAGTTTGTATTGACTACTTATGTGAATTACATTATGTTGACTGCATAAAATGACACTTTAAGAGTTTCTAGAGAGCCCTGCCTGCCTGCAGGCGGAGGCAGCTGCCTGGATCCTGGCTCCTGGAGCTCCCTTGCCAGCGGGGAGCAGGGGGGTCAGGTCTCTCGGGTGAGTCCCCCAGGAGGGGGGATGGGGTGGGGAGAAGCAGTCCCCCTCCGCCAGTAAGTGGCCACTGATGGGCGGCCACTTAACAGCTGGCCTGGGCAGTGCCGTGTATCCCCCAACCCCTGGAAGCCAGGGGCATGGAAGGGGGGCAAAGGTCCGGTCGGCCCGCCCCCATGCTGGGGGGCAGAGTGCCCATTCCATCTCTCTCTTACTTCTTACTCCAGCTAAACTTCAGAGGAACCAGAATATGCGCAATGCCAACCCCAACATAGAACCAGTGAGGGACCGGACAAAAGTCCAGCCCACAGGTCTGAGCTGGAAACAGCAGCTGGAAAACCAAGTGAACCGGTGCATGTAAGACCAGAAAAACAACCTTAGGGACACGATTGTCACCATGTGCACTTCTGCACTCGCCGGGCCAAGACCCGGGTCTTCATTTTGGAGACTTATTCAAGGAGAGCAACACACCCTTCCCTCATTAGGGGAGAGAGGAGGATGACCATGAGGGGATAATGGGCCCCGCATCAAAACTGCAAACTGAAGCAGAGGAGATGATTGTCAAAGAACACCCACTGAAGCCTGAACTCACAAAGAAACTTCTTGACCAACACTGGCTGGGGGCGAGACCCCCCCTAAGTCCGTCACCAGAGCCATAAGGAAAAGCAGTAAAGCAATGGAGATAGGATTGCATTGGAGAGGACGGCCTGCAGCAAGAACACATGGACAGATCACAAAGGAATATAACTTGGCCACCCAACGCAAACTTAAGACTGAAAATCTAACAGCAAGGTGCGCCTGGACCCAACAACGCAGTCCCTCACCCAGAGAAAAGACACTAACATAAGAGAGACTAATGGACCGGCACAGCTAATAAGCATCAAAGAGTGGGGTTTGAGAGAATGGAAGGAGCACCAGAGGGAGGAGGGAGGAGGGAAAAATAATAACATAGAGGTTGTAACCTAAAGAACAAAATAAAAAAGGACTGTAATAATAAAAAGAAAAAGTGAGAAGACAGCCCCACAGAATGTGACAAAATATTCAGAGATCATGTATCTGATAAGGAATTTGTATCCAGAATATACAAAGAAGTTTTACAATACAACAATAAAAGGGCAAGTAATCAAAAAAAAAGAGAGAGATGAACTTACACTTTCCATCATTTAATATATTTACAAGATTTTACCATGGTTTAATGAACTCATGATCCTAAATTCTCAAACACAAGTGCCTTCCTGTGCTTCTTAGTAACTAACTCTACGTTTAGTGCATTGGTAAGTGTAAACTTTGAACTAGGGATGAACTAGGGATGAACCAGACTTCTGGTTAGATATGGCATTCCTGTACATGTTCTTATACCCAACTGACTCAAAACAAGTTATTATCAAAGTGACTTGGCACTTGTCAAAGCATGTGTGAACTTTTTGCATTTATCTAAAAAAGGATTATCCAATTTGCATTTGGGACTGGGCTAATTAAATATTTTCTAAATTATACTTGATGGAGGGTATAAAATCCTTTATAGTACATTAGACACTTTTGAACAATTCAAACTTATTTTCTGAATCCTCATCTTGATTGCTTTATATATTACTTTCAACATTCCTTTAGTTATTCCATTGCATGTTAAAAATGAGGGCTTTAAGTTCAGTGTTAATTTGCATTTGTATGCCTCTGTGGTTTTATGGTTTCTATTGTTGAGTTTCTGTGCAGATTTCTGTTAGAACTCACACAATCTTTTTGTTGTATGTTTTAGCATAACACAAACACAGCTCCAGTCAATCAAAGTAGAAAAACTATTTATTAGAGGAGTAAACTCGATCATAACTGGCAGATGAACACAGAATGGACAAGTCATGAATTGTCTCCGTGGATTTCAGCTAAATCATCATCAACACCAAACAAAATGCAATTTGAATGATAATCTCCATTACTACTATTCCCTCTCATTTACTAAGGAAGTTGATCTCTGGCAGGAATTATAATGGCCAGATACAAGCAAACATAAGTACGAAGCAGTCCAATACAGTTCTATAAGATGCATGTCAAACATTTTCTCTGAAGCTATGTCAAACAGATAGATGGTACTCGACTGACAACAGCAAGATGTTCATTGTTATCACATTTAGAACAAGTAATATTCTACTTTCCAAATACTCGTAAATAGCAAAGTCAGCAGTAGCTCTTCTCAGCCACTGTTAACTGCTAAACTGTATGTAGCTTAGATGGACCATAGGAGTTCTTGAAAGTAAATTCCCTGCTCATTGATTTATCATAGTCTTTGTTTTCTCCTCTTGTTCAACTAGTATTAATTATGTAAACAACAGCTATTGTTGAAACTTGGAGTTTCTGGCTCCTTCATTGCAGATTCCTTAAGCTCTTTTTACTTCAGTGCAGTTATTAGTTTCACACACACACACACACACACACACACACACGCATGCACACACACGCACATACACAAAATAAAACCAAGTAAAATAAAATAAAATAAAACCCACTGATTTGGAGTTCATATTTTAATTTGGGCATTTATAGTGAGAAATATTTTCTTTTCTCCGAGAACCGAATTTTTTGCCTGAAAAAATACAACTCTATAAAATTGCTGAGTAAAGACACACATGCCAAGTGCCTAGAATGTGTTTGGCATATGCTGTGGGCATCAAAACTCAGCATCTGCTGCACGTCTCATTTTATGGAATCTAATTTGAGATGTAATTTAATTATTTTTTAAAACAAAATAGCCTTTGACCTATCCCTAACCCATTTCCTGCTGCCAAACAGAGATCAACTCAATTTCTAACCAAGAATCCAGAGTTCTCAGTAACTATAAGGGGATGCCTCTGTTTTTCATTATTACATCCTGGAACAACTTAAAGAAAATCAGAGTGGTAGAAAATACAGGGGCAAATTACTTATTTAATGATGCTGACATTTAACAAAGTCTAATGAGTCACTAATGATCACATCTTATGAAAAGAAACAACATCGAGCAGGAGAGAATATATGCAGA
The DNA here is from genome assembly GCA_004024945.1 of Uropsilus gracilis. Taxonomy (NCBI): domain Eukaryota; kingdom Metazoa; phylum Chordata; class Mammalia; order Eulipotyphla; family Talpidae; genus Uropsilus; species Uropsilus gracilis. The sequence goes on along the minus strand of PVHY01000863.1, from coordinate 58,312 downwards.
AGCTGCTAGACATATTTCAGAAATGGGCAGAACTCCCATTTCTCTAATCTGAGTTTTCTCTAAAATTCAGGTAGAACAAGAAACACAGCACAGGAAAGAAAAATGCCCGAGTGAACATACTGGCAACTAGAGATACATCAGAAACAGTCAAGTTCACGTGCTTTAGAAATTTGGTGGCAACAACATGCACACGGGGCCCTCAACATACAAGGCAGCTCAGTCATTACTTGCAGCATTTTACTGTCAGCTATTATCAGAAGCATCCAGGCATGAACCAGGATGACTGGATGGCTGGTCTAGTTCTGCCATTTAATTACTGTTTGCCTCCACTTGTCTTTTTGGGGAGTTGATAGCTAGACCAAGCAATTGCTTGCCATGGTCCATTAGAGCTTAAAATGCCTTCATTGTTGACTTAGCTCAGTCACAGGTTATGTAATAAAATAGGGACCCTCTTGATGAGAAGGTGGTTATTGATTATAGGGTTTAAAATTTTCTCTTTCATTTAGATAACTCAAGGAGTTAAAGAGATAAAATAGCCACCTTTTTGAGCAAGATCACATACCTGTGTAGCTAATGGGGATACAATCAGATGCATGAGCAGATAGAGTCCTGATACTGAGGAACTGACTGTTTTGTTGAGGAGAAACATGAGACTAGAAAACTAAAAAATGTCAACTGTATCTATGATAAGCTCTTCAAAGTTATAGAGCATGATGCTATTAAACTTAACAATGAAAAATGTTCTTTGTCATGAAGCACAGAGATTGCACTGGAGAGAAAAGATCCAGGTTGGAATCTTAAGAAAAGCGCAATTCATGAGATGAGGAAGGAATGTAGGTGAAAAGTGTTAAATGCAGGCACATGAAAGGTCCTGATAAAGAAGAGAGTTTAATTCCTTAAATTTTACTCAAAACCCCACTGTGGCTATCATGGGTGCAGTTTAAAATTTCAAGAGAAAGATCTTCAAGAGAGATTATTATTAATCAGTTATTCAATCAATGATTATATATTAAACACAAATTAGGTCATATTTTAAATGTTGGGACTCAAACAGTGAAGATAACTGAAAACACCTGTGACTGACTAAACAATGTCAGATAGTATTTTGCAAAGGGTTAGTGTAGGCTGACACAACAGATAGGATAAAATTTCTGGTAATACTGTCTATTCAAAAATAAAGAGGATTTTCTGAAAAAAAAATAGTATTTCACGGGCAGTAAAAAGGTAAAGAAAAGTAGAAACTATTCATGGTGAGAACAAGGAGAAGAGTATCTCGTGCAGAGGAAGAGGTTGTGATTAATCTTAGAATGAAAACAAGGGAAGCTAAAAAGAACAGAGAAAGCATGGCTGAAACATAATCAGTGAGAGACAGAATGGTGATTTGATTTCATAATGGAAGAGACAGGAGCAAGGCTACCCAGGTTTTATAGAATGAGCAGAGTGTGTAATTTTTCGCTGGCATACAAGCTAAAGTAGAATATATCTGAAGAGGCTGTGATACAGGTAAAGCCATCATTGCAATCTAGAGAAATTCCTAGAATGCAACAAAGATAAATGAGGAAAACATTACCATTGTCCTTAATGCAACCAATTTTATTTCACAACCATATTGTAGACCTGTTTAATCAAATGTGATCTTATGTGTTTGGTGATACCTGAGTTCACAATTTAAAAAAAAAAAGATTATAATCTTTTTAGAATTTGAAGAGATTGATAGAGTTGCCATATGTTGCTTAAAAAGTAAATTTAATATGCATTTGTAAGTGTTGATGTACCCAAACAAGCCTTAGAAATCATAGGTAAAATTTAATAATCTGGTGACACCAATAAGAAAAATATTCTTTAGGCGTGAAGACTCTTGAGTACTTACAAGAAGACACATGACATAGGTTAAAGTGATCCTTTAACAATCTCTACCTGCTAAAATATTTTTGAATTGTTATACCATAAAATAAAGCTATTAATTTCTAAAGCTCCATTGTTTTCTAAGTGCCCTTGTACAAACGACATAAAGAAAACTGAAATATGAGTGCCTACTCCTCTGATAATGTTGGCATTATTCTTTTACTTATATCAGTGGTATGTTGTAAGTTGCCCAGATTTGGAATGCTGAAATGCTCTACTTGCATTCATATTTATATACATCATACACAAACACATTACAATTGTACTGGGTAATAATCTGCTTTTGAATGAAGTAAAGGTGATTTTTTTACTGTCAATATAATCTGCTCTTGATATTCATTTTCATTACACTCTGCTACATACTGATTGTCTCCACAGTATTGCTTTAACTGAAGAACAAACCTTGGAGAAGGGAAAAGGCATTAAAAATATCTACACATCTGCTTTCAGCCTCTCCATTATTACCAAGAATGTTCTAAATCACCTTGTGTCTGATGACATTAAATCAGAGAGAACAGGCAAAGGAGGCCATGGCAGCATGCTGATAATGCATCCAGCGGACTGTCTGCTTGTTTTATACTCTGTCATCTCCCATTTAAAGGGTACTTTTTTAGAGCAATTCTGATCTGGACAAGTTTGTAAAAGTAATTCTACTTTTTGTTTTCTCATCTGCAACAACTATTAGCTACATTTGCAATATCATAAGTGCCTGACATTCTTCTTTGATTTAATTCCAGGGTTTTATTCCTTTCTAACTTCATTTAAAGTCATTGAAAATACAACACAAAACTATATATGATTCCGAGATAGAGGATCTCCCTCTGCAAGTCCATTACTATCCCACACCCACCATCAGGGCACTCATAGCCCTCCCAGTAGTCCACTGTGCTACTCCCCAACTCTCTGCAACCCCCCTCCACTGTGGTAGCCTTAATTCCTAGTTCTAGGATTTTATATTGATTGTTTTATAAGACTTTGCACTGTTTTCCTACATCCTGCATATGAGTGACACAGCAGTCAGTGTGCCTTTTCCCTGCTGACTTATTTCACTTAGCAAAATACATACCCTTAATCCACTCATCTGTCATTAGATACACAGGTGTCTTTCATAACTTGGCTATCGTACATGAACACAGGGTTGGCATATATTCCTTCATGGTACTATATTGTACTCCCTAGGTAAATGCCGAGGACTGGAATTTCTGGATCATAAGATACCTATATGTTCAATATTTGGATCCTTTCATCTGAACTCTAGCAAACAATTTGAATATTGGAAAGAAATCTTAGGACTTTCACTTATTAGGCTATTTGGTTTTGTGTTTATGACCTCTGTAAATAATGGAGTTTTGATCCAACTATGTACATTAAGATATAGTAAAATAAAGGTGAACTATATTTAATTCTGTAGCCATTTTTATTTTATGAGGCACAGCAAAAAGTTCCTAAATGTACTAATTTTCCTATTTGGAAAAGTGAATCTATTTTGCATGATCAATTTTTAATAATTTTTCAGGTGTTAGTTTAAATATCAATTCTTCCATGATATTCATCACTGTAAATATCACTTCTCATTAGAAAGCAAAACCTCTTTATAACATGTCACATTGCAATTGCATGGCTTGTGTGTGTGTGTGTGTGCTCAATTCCATTCCCTTCAATAATTTATTGCATCCATGGAAGCATGGAAGCACTTTATCTCTTCTGCTAATGGTACCTTATTCCCCCCCCCCACCGTGATGTATTTTCACTAGAACTAAATAAACTTTTAGTTATATTTGCTAGAAAATTGAATAATTTGCAAAATTTCTGAAACACAACTCTAAATCCAATACTAAGTAGCTCATAAGTGGAAAGAAGAAACTCAGGTATTAAACCTGATTTAAGGATCAAGATTTTAATTCAGTTTCAACACCTGTATTTCATGTATGATTCAATTTAATGATTCAAACAACCCCATAAGGAAACACCACTATCATTTTACAATTCAGCATATTGAAGAAAACATATTCTAGGGTGTTATACACAAATTCAAATGGCACAAAGTTACTCAAAGACTCCCTTTGAGGACAAAAGAGGTATTTGTCAAAAACATCTCCTCCTTTGAATTTGTCAATTATCATGCAATAAACTGATTTAAATTGCTAGATCTTTCTAAATTCCTATGAAGGAAATCTCTTCTTTGCTCTCATGCAGGTATACACACAGACATACACACTCTAATGTAAAAGTGTCATTATTTTTGGAATCTTTACTTATACGAAATTACTATTATCAAATAGCATTTCCCTATAAGTTTTATAGAAAAAGTCATTCTAATTGCTTTATAATAGCTTAAGTCAGTTCAAATAGCATTTTTTGAACACAAGAATGAAGCAACGTTGGTTCTGCTGAAGTCTATCATTCACATCTACCTGACTACTCCAAATTAAATCCAGTTCAAACAAATTGTGTTAGATGTTCCAACACAGGAACAACATTTTATCTTCTGCATCAATTTGGGTAATATGTTAACATGTATCACAGAAAAAGATGCTTTTTTCCAAGTTCTGTTCTTACTTTTAGATTCAGAAGAAATAATGGGAGATGATTCTGAAATAATTGAGATAATCTCATGAACATTCACAAATAGCAAAGTAGAGAGCTACAATTTTGTTGAAATTTAATGCATGTTTTCCTAAGCATCATGGTCAGAAAATATAAATTCAGAACCAGTTAAGTGACAAAGTCAGTTGATATACTGAAAAGAATGCATACATTCTAAGATAAATTCAAAGTGATAGAACATTAAGAATACTTTCTTTTAAGGAGATACCAATCAGAAAGATGCAAAGGGGGGCTATGAATCTAGAAAAAGATGCAGAGCATAATAGCATGAATGAAAAGAAAACTAAGTATTAAAGAGAGTGGAATTTGTCAAGATTTATCAAAATCTTCATTAAAATTTTATACCTAGACTATATGCAATAGAATCTTAAAATTGGTAATAAAATGTTATCATGTTTCTGACTGTACATTAATAGATGTTGCAAGTGAAATACTGACCTTCATCCCAATAAGTAATAATGATAGGTGTGTTTGCAACAATGTTTAATAGCTCTTATTTCAATCTTTCACTTGTCCTTTTATTTAATATTATTAAACTTTATGAACTCTTGAAAAAAGGAAGTAATTAATCTTTATAACATCCCCTGCAGTTAGAGAGCCTCATCATGATAAAAATAAAGGGAACATATATTGGCTAAATGAATATTGCTGTATCAGCACTTAAGCCTTTCTGATAATCTATTAAATCCATAAGTTAATAATGTTTTTCTTTTCAAAGTCTCCTTTAATTATATCGGTATTTCACATACTCTTATTTATTCTCTTTGAAAACATTCTGAATCATCTAAAAAATAGCACGAAGAAAAAAAAAGATATTTATCCATTACCCATTTCAAACGACATCAGACCTAATAACTAATTTCACTTAACATCTATTTTATACCATTTTATTTATTTTTTATTGAGACTAGGTCTCGCTATTTTTGTCTAAGGAAGCGCAGGCAAAAGGGTACCATTACTCAAGCGATTCCTAACCTCAGCTTCCCAGGTAGCTGGGATTACAGGCGCCCACCACCATGCCCAGCTATTTTTTGGGACTAGGTCTCGCTGTGTTGCCCTGAGCAGGACTTGAACCTCGATCCCTTACTCCAGCTGCTTCATAGGCTGAAGTTTACAGGCAGAGCCACCGTGCCCAGCTTAACATTTTATTTTTAAATGAAGTACTGAATATTACAAAATATTATTCTAAAATTTTTAAATCTACACTTTATATTAAAGAATATCTTTATCAAAATATGTAAAATAGTAATATTTTCCTTTATCAACAAAGGGAATGTTTGCTTTCTATTTCTTCAGGTCTAGTAAAAGGGTCTACAGAAAGATCACTGGAGAACTTGCTATATGTACGTCCCCCTGCACCCCAACCACAGACAAAATACAAATTGGCTGAAGCATGACTCAAGTCTGGCAGACAGTGGCCATTTACAAGATAGAGTTGATTCAAGAGAAACAGACATACTGGGATTTGACACTTTTTCCTCCAATGACAAGGGCAAGACCACTCAAAGTCACTGATAAGACACTGCGCAGGAAGGATACCTGGGGTCTCTGGGGACATTCAACAAAGTCCAATGTGAGACAGACTTTAGGGAGTGAAGAATGAATTAGAATAACACTGTAGTGTTCTATCTTACAAGTTGCAGGACACAAAAACAGAGCTGATACTATAAGTCACCATGCAATGGAATAAACATTCTTCTTGGATATTCCCTAGGGAAGACTCAAAGAAAACATAAGAAAATATTCTGCACAAGTCTGCTTTACATATGTGCTAAGAACTGACACACAGGTGGCCATATTTCCTTTCCCTCACCATTCTCTCCCTTAACCCTACCTCTGGATTGCTCACAAACCATGGTATGTTAGCATAGAGGGACTACAAAAGTCTGATGAAGAAAAACAGCAGAAATTTCTCATGGTAATTATCCCTCATTGCAGGTTTCCTTCTGATAAATTAGTAAGAGAAGTAAACGGATATGACTTGTAAATACACCCATTTTATTCATTATTGTGGGCAGTGAGAATCTTCTAGAAATGGAAAGTATCTGGAAGAGTATATTCCAAGAGTGATAAAACTTAGGCCACATTTTATACATGAAGAGAGAAAATACTTCATAGAATATTTAAGGAGAGAATGGGATGAAAGAATAGTCATGTTTGAGGTATGTTTGAACCTTATTGAATATAGTTAGGACCATAAAATTGTTACATTTAAAAAAAATTCTCTTCCCCTTGGCTGATATCCAACATCTACAAAGAACTCCACTCCAATAACAAGTTAAACAAAGCAGATAAATATTTTTTAAATAAACAAGCTAAAAAAGCATCTTCACAAAGAAAAAAAAAACTGTAATAAAAAAAAAAACCACTACTGGGTGGGAGAAAATATTTTTGCACCATACATTTGACACATGACTAATAAACAAGAACTCATATTACTCAACAAAAACAAGTAACTCAATCAAAATTTGGGCTAAAAAACTAAATACGTATTTCCCAACTATGTTGAAATAGTCATAAGCCCCATGAAAAATACTCATATTTACTTATTCTCAGAAAAATGAAAATTAAAGCCAAAATGAAGTACCATCTCACATCAGTGAAAATGTGAAAAAATTCCACATCAAAAAGATCAGACACAAGTGTTGGAGAGGGTGTGATGTGAATGAACACTTTTGGTCATGAGGCAGACTGGATAAGCTTCTCTGAAAAACAGTTTAGAGGTTTCTCAAAATATTGATCTACATTGATCTACCAAATGACTCAGCAATTCTACTCCTAGGTAATGTATCTACCTGAAGAATGTAAAGACATGAATTTGAAAGATGTCTGTGTTCACTTGCTTTTTTCATTACAGCATGATTTATAAGAACCAAGTTATGGAAACAAGTGTCCAAGGAGAGAGGAGTAGATTAGGAAGATGAGTTATCTACACACAATGGACTATGACCTCTGTTCTGAAAACAAAAACTCTTGCTATTTAAGAAGTGGTTGAAAATAGAGGGAATTATGATAACTGAAATAAATCAGAGGCAAAAGTGACGGATGATATCATTTATATGTGAATAGAGAGAAACAAAAGGTCAGATCAAATGAAGCCAATAACTGTAAATCTGACTGCAGAATTGAGGCTACTGGAAGAGGAAGGAGAAGTGGAAGGAAATTAAGGTGGAGGATTATGGATGCTTTGGCCTTCGGTAGCCTGTGGTAATGAAGCCAGGACCCCAATATGGGCAGTATTGAAATTTTAGCACTGATGCCATTAGCAGCATCTGAAAAACACACAGGTAAAGAGACTTAAACAGTATAAGGGCCCATTTACTTCATTGCAAATCCCAGGTGGGGAAGAGGAAATGTATTGCCAAGAGGGTATGTGGGGGAAAATTGAAGCCTTTACCTAGAGAGAGTTGGGGAGAAAGAGGGAGAGACAGAGTGGGAAAGGGAGAGGGAGAGGGGAGAGAGAGAGGGAGAGGGAAGAAGAGGGAGATGGAAAGGGAAAGGGAAGGAGGGAGAGAAAAAGAGAGAGAAGAGAATGAGAGAGAGGGGAGAGAGGAACAAGAGGTAGAAAGACTTTTGGGGAGAGGGGAGACATGAGAATGGTAGACAGCTAAAGAGTAACCTGAGTGACCAGGCTGGGCAGAAACCCCCTGGAAGAGTGAGCTGAAGGTTGCAAGGAGTCATGGTGACCAGTAGAAGTGTGGCCAGTGTGGAGAGCGTGGCACCACAGCAAGGTGGCATAGTGAGCTGGTACCTGGAGATGGCCAGGGACTTGGGAAACTGATTGTACATCAGCATTCAAAGAGGTTTGAAGGACCTTGGAGAAGCAGAGCAGCTCGTAACATGGGAGAGAAGAAGAAAAGAGAAGACTCCAGAGAAAGACTGGACTTTGTAGAGTGCCTGCCTCAGGTTGGGAGGGGCAAAGGGCACCATGTACATGTGTCTCTGGGATCTTTGGGACTAAAAATGGTGGCTGGCGTAAGATAACTGGTCAGTTGTGGCTTTGAGAACTTTTAATTCCCCTGTTGACTTCCCTTTGTAAATAAACCCTGTTGTTAAACTGCATTTGACTGGTAACTGCCACACATGGGTGGTACAAACCTGATGGAAATGGGGTGGCAGAAACTGCATTTTAAATGTGGCCTGTAGGCTGGAGGCTTTTGCACCTTTTGACCCCATTTCAGCAACACATACCTGAAGGGTACAATTCCATACCCCTGAGTCTCATCCAGCATTGTAAACTAATGCTGGCCCCTGAAGTATCTTTTTCCTTTCTATCCTAGAAGTGAACAGCAGATTGATGAATTTAGCTTGTCAGAGAACTTAAGAACATGCACAAAAAAATCTAAATTAAAGTCTTTGGATTATGTTCCCTAATTTCTAGGAGTCAGAAATCTATGTTATCACAGTCAAATGATTTCACAACCTACAAGTCAGAGAATAAGAAAAATCAGGGACCAGTCATGGCCTATTATTGATACTATTGATCAGTATTAATCTGTATAGCACAACTCAGCACTTATGGATAGATATAAAGACATTTTGGTGCAATTGTCATTCCATCCCGAATATCAAATGAAGGTAGTAACTGACACCACTGATCACCATGTCAACCTAGGTGGAAGGAGTGACACTAGTGAGGGAACTCCTGTCTTGAAAGATTCAAGTTTGAAGTCTTCTCTTATCAACAGGGAAACTCTTTTTCTCAGCACTGATAAATGTTTGGATTCAAAATGTCACAGGGAAGAAGGGGAGGGGGCAGAAGGCAGGGATGGAGAGAGTTCAAATGTACTGTAGGGTACCACATCATTTAAAACAAATGTATTATAGCCATCAAGTTGATGCTGCAAAAATTGACTTTTTTTTTTTCCTATTGTAACACAGCATTTCACTAGTAAGGCTAAGTTCTGAACCTCATGGGCTTTTATCACCTTTGACTTCTCACCTATTACTACTTGCTTCTGACAAGACTTCACCATTGGATTCTCTATTCTAAAAAGAAAATGAGTCTGATTACAGGAGGATCTAGATAATAGAGAAGCAGGAGAGGATTAATGGACTTGGATGGTGCTTGATTTGCTTGGACTTGCTTTGGATTTGTTTGATTTCAAAATGCTTGATTTGCTTGGACTTGCTTTGGATTTGTTTGATTTCAAAATGAAAGCCAAGAACTGAGGTAAAGTTTTCTTGAAAAAGATGAATGTTAGTTAACTATGGAAGTCAGAAATGACTGTTAAGAGGCCACATGAAACGCTGAGCATAGCAAAGCTTTCATGCATCCAGATAGGAGGGGAGTAGTGGCCATTCTTGTCGTAGACTCCAAATAGCTATAGCAAGAATGCAGAAAAAACAAGATGATGACCAGCCTCAGCTTCCCAGGTAGCTGGAACTACAGGCGTGTGCCACCATGTCCAGTTATTGTTTTAGAACTAGGTCTCCCTACAGGCCCCAGGTGGGACTCGAACCACGATCCCTAACCCTGGTCACTTCATAAGCTGAAGCTTATAGGCACGAGCCACTGTGCCTGGCCCAAACAACTGCCATTATTAAGATCAATATAATAGTCATTGCAACACATTACTCTGACTCCATTAGAAGGGAAAATATTTATATCCACATAAAATATACTTTTAATTTCAATCAACTGTAAGTAAAGTGGCATCATGTACATGAAATATTTTTTGAGTTATTGAAGATTTAGGTAATGTAACAAAACTCGGGGAAACAGCTACAAATTAAACCAAAATAGATTATTATAATCTAGTTTTAAGGAAGAATTGTGTGGCTCTTTCTAAATTCCATTCCAGAGTTTTCATGGTAAGTTTTCTCTCAGTGACTCCTACATAAAATCCTTCCAATCCCTTGGTAAGTTACCCTACATTTTCAACCATATTATTTGGCAGAATCAGTCTCATAAGACAGAGACTTACTAGAGTTCTATCTAACTTTGCCAGTCATAAACCCGAAGTCTGAAGAGAATTTGGCTATGTATATAGGCTGAATGAGCACGTGTTTCCCTTTATAAATAATGCTTTAAAAACATCTTTCTCATTGTCATACCAATTACTGCAAACTATACCACAACTATTTGTTTTTCAATTAAGGTACAGAATATATTCCTGTGTAATACAATCTGAATACAAGTGTCTCCAGAACCTTAATCCGAAGAACATTTTCTTGCGGTAACAGTATAGCATGTCTCATTTAAGCCAACTGAACATTTGCTAATGAGTGTTAGTAGATTCCATCATGAAGTGTATGTGTGCATTTTTTGTGTGTGATAGGTCTGCAACATTTATGAAGCTTTTATCTAGTGAGCAAAAACTTATAAATTAACTATTTTTTTTTTTTTTTTGAGACTAGGTCTCGCTATTTTTGCCCGTGGAACCCCAGGCTCTCGTTGCCCGGGGTACCATGGACTCAAGCAATCCCCAGTCTCAGCTTCCCAGGTAGCTGGGATTACAGGCGTGTACCACCACGCCCAGCTATTTTTTTGGAACGAGGTCTCACTACGGGCCCCAGGCGGGACTCGAACTGCGATCCCTAGCCCTGGCCGCTTCATAGGCTGAAGCACAAGCACGAGCCACCGTGCCTGGCCATCCAGGCTCTTATAAATTAACTATTAATGTGATTTTTCAGCTTCCCCAGAGACTTGGCCTCAGAAGTTCAGCAGCTCCCAGAGAGAGAGCAACAATGTGGAGGGGAAATGTCTGCAGGATAGCAGTGCAGGCCGCATGAACCAGAAGTGTCTACATGCCTACCAGTACTAGAGCAGTTGTTGTTCATTAAGTAGAGCAAGTCTGAAGAGAAAACTCGGGAAGGAAGATAAATACAAATACTCAAGTAAGTCCAAAAAGAAACAGTTCACCAAAGGATAAACAATCTCCAGAAAACAGCAAAAACAACATCAAGAAATGCCCTATATGTCAGATGAAGAATTCAGGCACAACATGATAAAAGCACTCAACGAGCTAAGAGAAGTAGAAAAATACAAAAAAGAATGCAGCAAAATAAACAATATAGTTGTCAAACAGAGGAGTGAGATTGAAACCCTAAATAAGAAACTGAAGGAGATACAGAAACTGAAGGAGCAACAGAAGAACTCAAAAGTGCATGGAAAAGCCATGAAAGCAGTCTAGAAGAAATCGAAGAGTGAATCAGCATACTAGAAGATACAGAACTAAAAAGAATGAAGAGAGAAAAGAGAGAGAAAACCATAGTAAGAAGACAGCAGAAAAAGTCAGAGATATATCAGATACATTAAAGAAAGAAAATATAAGAGTAATTGGAATCCAAGAAGAAGAGAAAGACAGGAAATGAAACCTGTAATAATGAAATAATGGAAGAGAATTTCCCAAATCTGAAGAATGAAATGAAAATAGACATGGAGGAAACAAAAAGGACACCAAACTACTTTAATGAAAGAAAAACTACAGCAAGACACATAATCATAAAATTTCCAAGAGCCCAAGACAAAGAAAATAATGAGAATGACTAGAGAGAAGAAGCAGATAATCTACAAAGGAAAACCCATTAGGTTGACCCAGATTTCTCTGAAGAGACACTCCAAGCAAGGAGAGAATGGAACTACATCTTAAAAAAAAACTCCAAGACAAAAAATGCCAGTCAAGAATACTCTACCCTACAAATCAGTCCTGCTTTTATGAAGGAAAAATTAGAACCTTCTTAGACAAAGTCTCCAGAAATTTGCTACCCCCAACCCCCCACTCCAAGAAATCTTGCAAGAAGCCTCAAGACCAAAGCCCCCAGAAGTATAAACAGAATGAACATAACAAGAAACCAAAGCAGAACTTCAAAATGACTACCAGAAACCCAAAACTAGAACCTCAAATATCACTCTAAATATCAATGGTTTGAACTCATCAATTAAAAGATACAAAGTTGCAGACTGGATCAAAAGACAGAACTCAACATTCTGCTGCCGCCAAGAAACACATCTCATCCCTAAAGATAAGCACAGACTGAAGATAAAAGGATGGGGCACAATCCTACAAGCAAATGCCCCCCCCCCCAAAGGCAGGGATAGCCATTCTTATAGTAGAAAAAGCAAATTTCAATATAAAAAAGTGACAAAGGATAAAGATGGTTACTACATAGTGATGCGGGGTTCAACCCACCAAAACGATATAACAATTATCAATATATTCACCAAATGAGGGAGCACCAAGTTTTTTAAGACAACTACTAGCAGAACTAAAACAAATATTGGTGAAAACACATACATAGTAGGAGACTTTATCACCCCACTCACTCTCACCAAAAGACAGACCAGCAAAACAGAAACTAAACAAGGGCACAAATGCTTTAAAGGAAGACCTAGACCAAATGGACCTAATAGATATCTACAAGATACAGGACTCTGCACCCCCAACGAAAGGAATACATCTTCTCTTCAAATGCACAAGGATCCTTCTCTAAAATTGACCACATATTAGGACAAAAGGCAAATTTGAATAACTACACAAATATTAAAATTATACCAACTTGTTTCTCAGATCATAAAGACAGCAAACTTGAAATTAACAATGAAATGAAAGCAAGAAGATTCTCCAATATATGGAGGCTGAACAATATGCTACAAAATGATAGGTAATCGAAGAAATTAAAACCTACTTTGAAACCAATGACAAAGACACAATGTTCCAAAATGGCAAACTCAGCTAAAGCATATATAAGAGGAAGATTCATAGCAATACAGGCCCAAATCAAAAACCAAGAAACAAACCAAAGAAATAACCTAATCCCCCAACTTGAAAAATTAGAAGAAGAGCAACAGAAAACGCCAAAACCCAGCAGAAGACAAGAAACAATAAAAATAAAAGAAGAAATAAATAACCTAGAAACCTTTGTAGTTTCTAGAAATCTTTTTAGATTATTCATAAGATCAATAAAACCAAGAGCTGGTTCTTTGAAAAAATAAATAAAATTGATAAACTCTTTGCAAAACACACAGAGAACACTAAAATAAACAGGATCACAATTGAAAGAGGAGAAATTACAACAGACACAAAAGAAATCCAAAGGATAATCAGAGACTACTATGAACAGCTATATGGAGACAAATACAAGAACCTGGATGAGATGGACAGATGTATGGAAAGATACAACTACCCAAATTTGAACAAAGAAGAAATAGAGAACTTAAGTAAACCAATCACAAGCAGCAAAATTGAAGCAGTCAACAAAACTTTCCCTAAAAACAAGAGCCCAGGACCACATGGCTGCATTAATAAATTCTACCAGATATTCAAAGATGAAATAATGCTTATACTAATAAAGCTTTTCAAAAAAATTGAGAAAGAAGGAAAACTGTCAAAAATATTCTATGAAGCAAACTTCACACTCAAAGCAAAACCAAATAAGAATGGCACCAAGAAAGAAAACTATTTCCCTAAGGAACATGGACACAAAAAAATTAGAAAATCCTGGAATAGAATCCAATGATGCATAAAAAGCATTATTCACCATGACAAAGTGGAATTTATCCCAGAGGCACAAGGATGGTTCAACATCTGGAAATCAATTAACATAATAACTACAACAAGGGGAAAAACAAAAACCATATGATCATGTTAATAGACACAGAGAAAGCATTTGATAAAGTCCAGCACCCATTCATGATAAAGGCCCCTGAAAAATTGGGGATCAAAGGAATATACCACAACACAATAAAGACATCTATGACAAACCTACAGAAAATATCCTAAATGGGGAAAAACTGAAATCATTCCTATTAAGATCTGGAACCAGGCAAGGATGGCTACTCTCTCCACTACTTTTTATCATTGTACTGGAAGTTCTAGCCAGGGCAATAAGGCAAGAGAAACATATAAAAGGGATACAAATAGGAAAAGAGGAACTGAAGCTATCACTGTATGCATGATTCTTTTTATAGTGAGATGATTCTTTATATAGAGAACCCCAAAAAATCTACAGAAAAACTTCTTGAAGCAATAAACCAGTTCAGTAAGTTATCCAACTACAAAATCAACACACAGAATTCAGTAGCTTTCCTACATGGAAAAAGCCAAACAAAAGAGGAAATAAAAAAAATCATCACATTTACCATCGCACCAAAAAAAAATTAAATACCTGGAAATAAACTTAGCAAAACACATAAAAGAACTATACAAGGAAAACTTTAAAGCACTGCTAAAAGAGGTATAAGACATCAGGAAATGTAAATACATTCTCTGCTCATGGATTGGAAGAATCAACATCATCAAAATGGCCTCCCTACCAAAAGCAATCACCATATTCAATGCAATCACTATAAAAATCCCTGTCACATTTTTTAAAGAGCTAGAACAAAAATTACTGAAATTCATATGAAATTATAAGACCTCAAATATCAAAAAGTCTTTTGACTAAAAAAAGAGAAAATGGTGGTATTACTATTCCAGACTTCAAATTATACTACAAAGCCAAAGTAATTAAAACAGCTTGGTACTGGTACAAAAACAGACACGACTAATGGAATAGAATTGAAATTAGATAAATAAATAGAATTAAAATTGTTGTTTTATGCCCCAAAATAAAACAACACATATATAGTCAACTAATCTTTGACAAAAGAGTGAAAAATTTTCATTGGAACAAGGACAGACTCTTCAATAAATAGTGCTGGTAAAACTGGTGCAAAACATGCAAAAAAAAATGGAACAAGACAACTCCCTCACACCATGTACAAAAATCAACTTAAAATGGATGAAAGACTTGGATGTAAGACCAGAAACCATAATACACATAGAGGAAAACGTGGGCAAAACCCTTCATGACTTACAATCTAGAAATTCATTTCTGGATACTTCTATAGCAGGTAAAAAAAATTAAGGGAAACATTAACAGTTGGGACTACATCAAACTAAAAAGCCTCTGTACAGCAAAAGAGACAACAGAAAAAATAAAGAAACCCAACCAAGGGGGAAAAATTTTGCCCTCCATACAAGTGATAAGAATCTGATAACAAAAATACACAAATAACTCACACAACTTAACAAAAAACAAGTTAAAAAATGGGGAGAATTAAAAAGACACTTCTCCAAAGAGAAAATACTAATGGCCAACAGGCACATGAAAAATTGTTCAACGTCACTAGCAATCAGGGAAATGCAAATCAAAACCACAATGAGATACCATCTTATACCATTAAGAATGGCCCACATCCAAAGAACAGGCAACAACAAGTGCTGGCAGGGATGTGGAGAGAAAGGAACACTCTGATACTGTTGGTGGGAATGTAAACTGGCCCAACCTTTATGGAAATCTGTGTGGAGGGCCAGCAAATTATTGAAAATGAAACTACCATTTGACCCAGAAATCGCTCTCTTTGGGTAGGAATCTACCCAAAGGAGATCTCAATGCTTTCACAAAGGGACACATCTTGTTATTCCATATGAATTTGCAGATGTTTGCTGCAGCACTATTTATAATTGCATGTCATGAAAGCAACCTAAATGTCCCCAAATGGATGACTGAATGAAAAAAGATGGGAATATATACACAATGGAATATTATTAATCAATTAAAAACAACAAATTGGATGATTTTATGATAACATGGATGGACTTAGAAGAAATCATATTAGCAGAAACAAGTCAAAAAGAAAAAGACAGTCACCAAATGCTTTCACTATATATGGGACATGGGAAAGATAAACAAAAAGCCATGAAGAAAAGTCAAAACAAGTCAACAACCAAATTGAAGTACACAACCTGGGGGTGGGGTGGGACATGGTGGGAAAGGCCAGGGGAGGGGGTAGTGAACCCCAGAGATCAAAGAGATGTGAAATGTATATATAAATAAATTATTCAATTAAAACTTAATCATTAATATCTTAAAACCATCCTGTTTCCTATTTTCCCCAATTCAGATTTTCTCTGGAATCTTTCAATGGATCTCCTGCTTCACTTCAAAGGTCACAGGGAAGTGAGTCTAATTGTAACTCAACAGTTTCTAAAAGTAAGATTCCGGTATCTAAATTATTTTTGGCAAGAAATTTAAGGGTTCTTCTTTGTGTCTCCTAAAAACACACAGGAAAATTAGTGCATAATTACAAACTCCCAATAGAAGAGGATTGGTTAATTTTATCCTCAAGCAATAGTCTAAAAAGATAAAAAGTTTTAAAAAAATCTACTCTAACAGCTGACAGGATTTGGGGAGGTTGTAAGAGTCATCTTTACACTCAGTGCAGCTGGAAAGAATTCAAGGTCTGTCTTCAGCCTTGGCAAGTCCAAAATTCACGCAGATCTGCTCAGGCACAAACTTGCATCATTCTGAGGACTGCCTGTCGAAAACCACATAAAATAAGCAACCTAAGCTTCTTGAATTTTACTTTAGTAACCTATATTGTATTAACCTCTGGCAAGAATCTAGTAACCTTGACACTATGGAGGCTCCCTTTATTGTATCCAACACTACCCTAGCTCAAAATTTTGGTCAACAGTCAACTCAATCTATGGCAAAGTCACCAACAATTACAACCCTATTATTAAATGAAGATCACACTATAAATCTTTTCAAGACAATTTATTAATTCAGCATTTTTACACTCTTGGTGGTCAACAGAAAGTATTTTTTTTTCAATTTTCAATTTGCTTTGTATTTATTCCTAATCTATAGCAAACAATAATAACGAGTTACTAGAAAAAGTAAACTAAAAGAACAGCATATAGTTGTTTTGGGTAACTTTTGTTGTGATACATAGAATAATACATATTAGAAAATTAAAATCTTGTTTTAATCTAGTAATTTAAAAACTTGTGAGTCCAATTCTTTATTAATACATATTTATGTTGTTTCCTTGTTTTAGTTATTGTAAATATTACTGCAACAAACATCTTGGCATAAAATTTAGAATAAGTGTTTCCATCTTCTGGTACTAGGAATTGTAGGGTCATACACTATTCTGACACCTCGTTTATAAAGGTAGGGTCAGATGGTTTCACACAGGCAACACCACATTTGCACCCATGATGTATGAGGATCTTTCTTTGCTCTCATTATCTCTAACACTTTTCATTGATCCTGTCTCGTGCTTTTGACTTTAGCCCTTATTAAAAGTGATACTGGACATTTTTGCTTATCTATTGGTTTTCTTTTTGGAGGATTATCTGTTCAAATCAGCCTTCCACCTGTTAACTTGTTTTTGTTTTTGCTGTTGCTGAGTGTTTCTTTTATGTGTTGGATACTAACCTTTTGTTGTTTATGTAATTTGTGAGCATTTGGATGACATTCCCAGTTCTTGTAGCTGGCACTGATTGCTCTCTCCTTCTGCCTCAAAAACTCTTCCCCTAGTCTTCAGTTAGAGCATACAACTTAGTGTTAAGATAGATGTATGAAATTATATTTTCTTCTCTAAAATTATGTCACATTCAAAGGAAGTCTATATCTTATCTAGGGACCCAATTTACGATATCATCATTTTCCTCACAACTTCCTGATTTTGTTTGATCAACAATCTTTTTAAATGATTTAATGTGCTCTGAAAAAACAAACAAACAAATTTTGAGACACTAAACACATCTAAGCTCTTTAGCACTCTTTTTGCAAAGGTAATAATGGTGATAAAAAAAAAACTATCTATTGGAAATGTGTCTACTTCTTTTAGTCCAAAAATGCAAATGCAGATGATAATATTATTATCCTTATTTACTGGTGCAGAAACCAAAAGAAAATAAATTTCCTTAGGTACAATAGCTTACTAATTAAGTGACTTAGAGTGAATGACATTTCTGGAGTATGTTTTCAGAGAATGTAATTGTAACTCTTTATTTTGTTTATCCCTAATGACAAAGATATAGTAGATGGATTTATTAATTCTGCTTCTGTATGAATAAGTCAAACATTTCAAAGAAAGTACTGGTTATCTTATTATTTAGATAGCTTTTATTTTTCAAAATATGTGCTACTTTATTAGGAAACATTATAAAATGCTGTTTGGTTAAACATTTAATTTCATTGCTTAGAATATCACATGAACTACTGTTAATTAAATATGTTTTAAGAACATTTTGTACTTCATAAAATGTTAAAAGATAGACTCCTTATCCATTTATGCTAAAGTGGTTCAAATATAATTAGATTTTTTTAATGGATATAAGTTGGTTACTTGTAAATCAGTTGGCATTGATATATGCAGCTATATAAAACTTTTGAGAAACAGTAGCTGTGAGAAAACATGCTTTGAGATCTTTGATATTGCATAAGAATTAGGATAATATAAAAAAATTGGTAAACTACTTATGAGTGCAATACCATATAATGAAGGCACTAGACTAATAATATTTAAAAAATCTAAATACAGCATGCTTTCATGCAGTATATTATTCGCTGTCTTTGAAATAGGATATAGTGTTTATTAATAAATATTATCAACAGTTTTAGCAAAAAATTAAGAATTATTTTAATAGCAAATATTAGTAAGTGAAATTTTGCCTAAGCATTATTCAAAAATGGGTGTAGACTTTGTTTCCAGAAAAAAATGATGAACATGAAACCAAGAGTCAAT
Organism: Uropsilus gracilis; assembly: GCA_004024945.1. Classification (NCBI taxonomy): domain Eukaryota; kingdom Metazoa; phylum Chordata; class Mammalia; order Eulipotyphla; family Talpidae; genus Uropsilus; species Uropsilus gracilis. The sequence goes on along the minus strand of PVHY01000863.1, from coordinate 39,273 downwards.
CATTGTCAGCACAGTTTTAGTCTGAAGGTTCACTTTCTGGCGTCATTTGTAAGTTTTTAGAGAAAAAAGATAGGTGAGTCAAGAACAATGTGAAGGATGTGATGTTATCATTAATATGAGTGAGATTAATGCTGAAAAGATCATCAGCAGTTTCTGTCCCTGTTCAGAAGGTGAGGACTGGATTTTAAGCAAGTGAAGGACAAACAGGACACAAATAATGGCTACTTAGGCAAAAAAAAAAAAAAAAGGAGGGGATAAATCATATCATCCGGTGTAAGTGTAGTCTTATAGGAGAGGAAACATAACTGAATAAATTGTAAAGATGGTATTTGTAGAGTTTTGAAGATTTTTCCTTAAAGTTATAAAGAAAATGTACATATGCATGCAAATACACAAACACACACACAGAACTACTAGAAATTACAAAAGATTATATTTTTTCCTTTTTGCTCCTCTTTACGATATCTATGCAAAATAGAAATTTTAATTAGGAAAGTCATCAATAAAACCTAACCTTAAAATTTAATCAAAGATTATTTTATTTGTATTGATTTATAATGGGACATCTTTAATATTGTCCTTTGGGGTCTGATTTGCATAAAAATGCAGATTATAATATATAACTTAAACTTCATATGACTCTCGTTCAGAAAAACTGGCATGCATATAACTCCTTCACATGCCTTCAATTTATCACCATGATCAATTTCACAAGCTGAAGTACATTGGAAATCTGTGCAAAAATCAGTTACTAAGGTAGTTTACAAGAAATTTTGTGCAAAACTTATCAGTGCATCATCCTACAGTAGAATGGATATATGACTTTCAAAAATTTACCTGTTTTTAGATAAAAACTCAAACTAAAATCAAATTGATAGTTTTTATGACTGTAGGATCAAAGATTGCTCTTGTTTCCTTACCTCTTGGCATTGTGGTGTCCTTGAACTATGTATAAGTGTTAGTGAACAAGAATTATAGTCCTCTTACTTGAAACAGCTAGTCATAAATTATCAAGTCACTATTAGTAAAGTCAGCCCAGATCAGTCCATGTCAGAGGATACAGAGCAGTTATCAAGATGCTGGGCAAGAAGACCAGTAAATGAACCCATAGGAAAGAATTTGCTCACTGATCTTTTAACTAAGTACAGTTTATTTGAAATCAACATGTTTATACTCAGAATGATTTTTATGAATTTATTACAGAAGGAATCATGAAAGAACATGGACGTGCCTTTTCAAGGTCATTAGACAGTAATTACAGAATAATGACATGTATTATCGGTCCATTAAAACATTGCCCAGTGATTACTTTAATAAGATAGCTTACAAATACAGAAAGTCATAAGCATCACGTTTTTGCTCAAAGATAATAAACTAAATCAGAACATTCAAGTGAAATGATCTAAAAGTATGGAAAAAAAAAGCTTGCATTCATATGAAATTAATTAAGCAATGCTTACTCTTTCATAAACTATAAGGAAAATATATCCAATGGTCATCAAATGGGAATTTAGAATGGGTACTTTGTATTACTCAGGATTCCTTACCACAATGATGAGGTTAATGAGTAATATATAACTATGCCTTTTTGAGCATTGAGTGAATATCAAATGATATTATAAAACATGATGATAAATTAAATGATCATAGCAAAATCATCCATCTACATGTCAGTAAGAATTATATTAGATGATTCCAAAAGCCAGTATTTCTCTTAAGTCAGTGTTCTTTAAATAAGAGATTTATCTGAATCTAATGTGACAAATGTATTTCTCATCTTCCTACCAGATAAGCTCTCCCATTCACCATCTTTTCTTTTTATTATTAATCATTTTGTTGTTTACATATTTATGTATATTTGTGTGTGTGTGTATATATATATATATATATATATATATATATATTACATCATATATTACATCATTGCATTCCCCAGGGTTCTCCCTTATTACGTGTGAACCTTCATCTTGATTTTCTTGTGCTCCTCCCATTTACTTTATTTACACTCTAGACTTAACAAAGTTTGTTTTGAGAGGAAGGAGTATCACTGGGAAGATGACATAATTGCTAACCACCAGGTGACAGCAAAAGTGAGCCGGTCTCAATCATAATCTCCAGATCTCGAATTGTAAGAATAGACACAATATTCTTGTCCACTCCCTCCTTATACCTCCTGTAACTCAAGGTAAAGACCCCTGCCCTCAATGAATTGACAAATTAAACTACTTTCTTTGTCCTCAAACTGTTTCCTTTACATTGACTGAGGGCATAGTACACTGGCTGGCATTCTGGCAAAGGAGCCACATCAAGATATTTAAAGAAGCAGGTGGATCAGAGGGCAGAGTTTTAAGCAAATCACCTTACAGACTTTCCAATTTACCGAAATTACTTTCTACAACTGATCGCTTTAGAATATGATAGCAAGTCATGTGGATATCAAGCTAAGTCTCTTTTCCATCTCATTTCTTTAAGTTGTAGTAACACTGGTTTTAACACTAAGTTTCAAGATAGACAGCTTCATATTCTCCACAATGGATATAGCACATCACAGCCACAGGCAAAGGTCTAGTACATTCACTACCATTTCACTTTCCCCAAGATGCCTTCTCCCATTCCCACACCAGAAATCCATTACAAAAACACTTTCAAATCTTATTTGAATACATGGCCTCAAGGTGTAAATTCATAGAGGTGTTTACGAAGGAATATTGAAAAAAAAAATGTAATTCTCTATTCCTGTCTTGTCTAAGAATGAGTGACATGTAGAAGTGATCACTAGAAACAAAACAAACAGACCATTCTAAGAAACAGTGAAGGCAGAGGTGCAGCTTTGTCTTATCTTTTCTCTCAAATTTCATAAGTTAGGGGTGACAGAATACATATTAAGTTGCTAGTTTGATTGAAAATCAAATCAGACTTTTATTCCTAATGGCATGGCTATTAGACTTCACAATAAGGACTTGTCATTTTCCTTAGATTAAATGACCTGTCATAAAATTCCAAGTTCTAGTAGCTTCCCCCAAATTAAAAGCAGGTGGTACCATTTTCTCAAAACAAAACTGCATTGAATATGGCGTATTGTAATTATTAATTACAAATCTTAAATCTTTCAATTTTAAATTTTAAATCTTTCAAACCTTTTTGTTAATATCAGATAAAACAAGGAACTTCTAAGTAAAAGTTCTAAGTAAAAGATTTAGAAAGATAACTAACATTCATTTTGCAAAATTGTTATAGTTTAATGTATATAAGTATAGAGACATTATTTCAGAAAAGAATAAAATGAAACAGCACATCTTTTTTTCTATGAAGAAAGTGAAATAGCCAATCGCTATCAATTTTTTTCTCTAAAAAGAGTGTTTCCAAGACCACTAGAAGAATAACATCAAGAAGGTAGATGATAAATACCTTAGAAATATGCAGTATATAGTATCTCTTCTACTCCTTGTTAAAATTATCCACATCTTCATCATGATGTTTATAATACACATTTATCTGCATTCTGGAAGCTTTTCTTCTCAGAGTATTCCAAGGTCTTTTGAGATTGCCTATCATCTGAGTCCCCTTTAATATATGCTTATATCACATTCCATGGATTGGCACAGTATGCTCAATTCATATTTCTTTTAAGTTTAATTTTTTTTCATAATTACTCCAGTTATATGTGCTATGTTTATAAAACTATACAAATGTAATGATTGAAAACAAGGATTCCATTATCTCACAAAGGCATTTGTCCCAGGTTAGCCAAGTAATTCTTATGGTTCCTTGGACCAAGACTGAGATACTCTATGATATTCAGTTGAACATCCAAGAGGCTTTCACTCACATCTCTAGAAACAGAGAAAAGGTTGCGTTTTGCCAGCCAGCTGACTACCATGCAGTGTTAAGATGAAGGTGCTTTACACACGGAAGCTGACTCCCCAGAAAAGCATTCCATGAAATCAATCCAAGGAAAGCTGTCTTAGAAGATAGCATTTAAATCAGTCATATTTTACTGGCTTAAGCATTTGAAATTCTCTAGTTTTGAGAAAGGATCTAACCCTTGTAAGTCAATGAAAGGATACTGGACTAACTTTTTTAAGGTCATTACTGTTTTGGTGAGAATGATATGAAATACAATGATCTTTTTCAATGTAGATTATCTTGGTCAAATCAACTACCAATAAAATGAATAATTCATACATTAGATAAAATTCTAATTTTGGATTATTGTCACAATTCTATAAAAATATCTATTAACTGAAAAATAGTCTCAAGAATAGTCAAAAAGTTGAGGAGAAGTAAAGTGAGGATTCAAATGCAGGGATCAGTTCAATGTATTAACACTGTTTTGATATATATTAAGTTTGAATTTAGTTTATGGAGCCAGGAGCAGTGAGTCACTGATATTAAGTATGTAATTATTCTTGATGGGAGAGATTTCTGATTCCAAATCATACTGATCGAAGGAGAGGTTGATGCTATAGAAAGGTGATCTCACACCCTCCAAGAATGCCCAGCATAGAGACAAATGCTAGGCAACTACCATTATATCCTTTAGTCTAAAAAGACTGATTTACACCTTCATGCAGGACATTTCTACACAAAAGATGGAGCAAGTGATGATGGCTTGCTGTTTGGGAACCGTGAAAGTTTTACATTACGTCCATATATCCAAAAAAGTGTTTATATTTTTAATAGCATATAAAGACTATTGTGTTACCCAGGTCAAAAGATACACTCCCTCTGATAAGAATAATTCACTGAAATAACATACATAAATACCTTCTTTAGTTTAGTTGCATATTTTATTTTATTTATTTATTTGGAGATTGGGTCTTGCTATTTTTGCCCGTGGAGCCACAGGCTCATGGTGCCCAGGGTACCACAGACTCAAGCAATCCCCAAACTCAGTTTCCCAGGTAGCTGGGATTACAGGCATGCACCATTACACCCAGCTATTTTTTTTTTTTGACTATGTCTTGCTGTGTTGCCCCAAGCAGGACTTGAACCACGATCCCCAGCCCCAACCACTTCATAAGCTGAAGTTTACAGGCACATGCCACAGTGCCCGGCTTTAAGTTGCTTATTTTGATTAAGCTCTTGATATACACCAAGTTTGGGAGGTACACGAGGATATAAGAAGGAGAAAAGATCATCTTTTTCTTTATAAAACTATTTACAGGTGATTTGTACAAATCACCTTCTATTTGAAGAAATGGATCTATATAGTAGGCTTATAGAGAAGAAATATAACATATATGCTCTATCTGATTTTAAAATCATTGAATAAATCCTAATTTAAAATATGGGGTTTTCTGTTTCTTTTGCTTCGGCACTAGAACATTTGACCTCAAAATCAGGAAAAGGGATAAAACAGTGAATAATATGAAAATCATTGTTTTATAATTCACACTCATGCAAAACTCATTTTTGGAAAGAATTTAGAAAATTTGTGTAAAGATTTCCTACAAAGAAGAGAAAGTATACAGAAAGGAGAGGTGAAGAGGATCTAAGAGAATTTTTGGAACTCACAATTTTGCCTGGAGTCAGTATTGAACAAGAAAACACATAATGAGTTGCTAATTTTATGTCTCATGCAAAAGTTACAAAAGGAGTTTTTAAAAGAGGAAGTCAGATCATCAGGGAAAAATTAGCTCTTTTACATAAATATCTTTCAGCATTGCCTCAAAAATTAGGAGACAGGTCAAGATGAATAAAGTTATTTGACTTCTGTAAAAGGAAAAATCCCAAAAAAAAAAAAGTACATTATCAAATGCACATTTTGGATACATATGAATAAAATAATGGATTAAAACTAATACATGAAAGTTTTATTTTTCCTATTTACCTTTTAACAGCTTGATTTGCACAATTAAGAAGCTAAGATGATAAATTATAAATACATTTTTAAATTGTCAGATAAATATTTCAGGTACTGTATAGCTTGTTATTTTCAGTAATGAGCAATGTAAAATATTCATTATTCAACCTATGTCATTTGTTACTAGATAAAAAAGTAACCATAGCAATTTAAGAATGATGTATTCATTATATTATCACTTAATATTTTTAAATGTTACCTAATACTATTATTAATTTTAACCTATGGACCAATATCTTATCTTAATATATCTATACAAAAATATTACTGAAAAGTGGAATCTGACTTGTATCCCAGACTCTTATGCTGTGGAACATATTAAATTACGTACAGGCAACATTACCAACAATGTATGCAAATGTCAGGAGTTCATCAAAATTCTGTATTCTAATATATACAAATTTATGTTGACATTTGTATATATTTGATATCATATATACTAATAGATATAAATGATTACATAAATGACTTGTTTTATTATTGGTAGAGAAATTATAGAACAGTAACAGTTATTTATGTATTCATTTGTCTGATATTTAATATTCACTTTTTAAAGAGAGGTTATTCTGTGCATTAATTGCTATTTGCACTAAGAAAAAAATTGTAATTTCAATTTTTTTTTATATTTTCTGATCCATCACATCACATTTCCTTATTGGATTTATTCTAAAATAAAAAGCCATTTAAAAATGTTTTCATTTATGTATTATATCAATGGTCTGAAACTAAATTTTAGTAATCGGTAAATGATTAAACTTATACTGGAATCATTAAAATGCTTAGAGAATATTTTCAAGCATGTTAAATACAATGCCAAGAGTGACCGCATCACATTGGGAACAGAGGAGATTCCTTGCTTCACTCCTAAGAGGGGCATTTAAGAGTTAACCAGAGGACACTAGACCCACAGAATCCTATCACTTGACCAGAAAATACCATGAACATCAGATATCTACCCAGACCTCATGGAGCAAAGTCAAGTTCACTAAAAAGGAAGAAGTTAGACAAAATATTAAAAACAGATCTACCATGTGATCCAGCAATCCCACTCCTACTTATTACCTGAAGAATACCAAAATAATGATGATGGTCATTTGAAAGACTGCATTCACTTCTTTGTTCACTGCAGCACTATTTGCAATAGCAACATTATAAAGAACCTAAGTGTCCAAGGACAGGAGGGTTGATTAACTGTGCTGTAATAGGAGTCGGCATAAACACGGATGAAATCTTTTGAACTGTGACAACATGAATGGAACTGAAAGGGATTATGCTAAGCAAAATCAAGAGAAGGAGGGATATAGATGAGGTAATTTTATTAATCTGTGAAAGATAAAGAAAAACAAGATAAAAATAAACCCTAGAAATCTGACAGCAGAACTGATTCTACCAAAGGGAAAAGGTGGGAGATGGGAAACAAATTAAGCTCAGTTGACCATGACTATAGTTGTGTGTACAGTGTGGTAATATACAGCTAAAGATGTGTGAAGCTATACACTAAAATACAGTATTGTAAGCCTGTTACCTCAATAAAATCTTAAAATAATTTAAGAAATACATGCAGGAAAAACCATGAACTTCTTGCTGGGTTAAAAGAGAAAATAAGACCAGGCATGGTGGCACATGCCTGTAGGTAGCAGCCTAGGAAACCATGGCCGGGGCCAGGGATAGTGGTTTGAGTCCCACTGGGGGCAGGTAGTGAGACCTAGTCCCCCCAAAATAGCTAGGTGCCTGTAAGTTCAGCTACCTGGGAAGCTGAGGCTGGGGATTGCTTGAGTCTGTGGTACCCTGGGCAACATGAGTCTGTGGTTCCATGGGCAAAAATAGTGAGACCTAGTCCTAAAAAAAAAAAAAAAAAAGAAAAAAAAAGAAAGGAAGAAAGAAAAGAAAAGAAAGAAGACAAATCACCACCAGCCACTGTCAAGAATTGGCTGATAAAATAATATAATAATCAAAATGACTTTATATATTATAATTCTGCCATTCATAAAGGCCAAGAAATATTTTCTATAATCAAATATTTATTTTTAAATTGTTTCTATACGAATTTTGAAGTTTCATGCTACAGTATTTGTCTGTTAACATGACTGACAACTGACTATGGATATCTAATCCTTACCAGAGAGATTTCCACAATAGCAGGACACATTCAAAACACTTCAGAAATTTAGTTTTAAAATACCTTTGTCAGGATCTCGTCACTAGAAATAAGAATTCACTGCTCTGTGTTATGTTTATGCATTAGTATTTCTTTTAATTCTCTAGGTGATATAGCATAGCCACAGTTGAGAATCAACATCCATCTGATTCACCATAAATGTGAATGTAAAATAGGATGACATTATTGTCTTATGTTTAGAAGTAAATATTTGCCACCCATCATATAAAATACTTATGCTAAGCTCATTCTGCAAATTTTAACGAAATTTGATTTGTCTAGACAGGGCTCTGATAAAACTCTTGGATGATTGTAAAATAGCACAATTATTTCAATCAGGGATACTTTGGAAGAGTTATCCCTTCAAAGAAATTTTAAACTATTTTAAATAACATCTTTTATTTCACATTTAACACTGATTATGCATTCACAGAAATGAAATTAAGAAATGTCACCCCAGGCTATAATTTCTTTGGAAATGTAAATGTAAAAACACAAATCTTGAGAGTTGCAATGAGATGATCCACCTTCAATAATCACTCAAATTTACCAAATACCTTGGGCTTTGATGAAGCAGAGTTTGTAAGTGTACTTATTATCCTTTATTTTTTTTTACTTCAGATCTAATAGAACAAAAGCATTTGACAGTTAATTTCAGAGCCCAGCGGGCACCAAAAATCCAAAGTATTTTTAAGACAAAGATCTGCCGGAATTAAAACCACTATAGCTTGTTCACTATATATGTTTAAGAAAGAAAACAGTCTGCCAAGTTTCCACACAAGGAACAGATTGTCAGACAGGTTACAGTGAGTTTACACACACGTTTCTGTAAAAATTATCTGGCATCTATTCCCACAGGTGATATTAAAAAACATTAGGCTAGTAAAACATCTCACAAATCCTTAATGTAATTGGGATTTAGGTTGAGTTCTCTAGATTTTTTATAACATTATGTGTATGACACTGCAAATACACTAGAATGTAAGAGACAAGATCAAGGATCTTTTTATTTTTTATTTTTATTTCACCTGGGCTTGGTCCATAACAAAGGCTAAGTGCCTATTGTTGGCAAGGGACTGGAATAACAACATTCTGGGCTACATTAACAACAGAAAAGATAAATTAACAGCTTTAAAAAGTAACATTTGATGCTATTTTAAATGAGAAGGATCAGAAATATAAATAAAATGAGTTGACTTACTCCAATACAGCATAATGACAAATGACAACAATCATGCTGAAATTCAGCATCAACAACAAATAATTAAACATTGAATGAACCTGACAGAAGACCTTTAAAATGTTGCCAAACTCTATTTGGATAAACTGAATGTTTACAACAAGCCTAATGATTTCATCAGTCTTAATTATAATTGTGGTTTAGTAAAAGACTCACATCCACTAAAAGTAATGAAGAATGTGTCAAATGTTTGAAGAGAAACAATTAACCACTGCCCAAATGGTTATTGTTTTGCAAATAATCAGAAACTGGGGGAAATGATGGTAATTGCAAAAGAAAGTCTATTGTCTGTGAAACACAACAGTGATTCCCTTACACAGCAGCCTGGTGCAGGGAATTCATAAGATTTATACTCTATTTCTACCTTTACCCAGGACATTTGATGCAACTGTTAATTTTGTTTCTAAAAGTGTTTTTCTAATTTCAAAATGACAAATGATAAAAACCAACTATTGCCTAAATATATATTTCTTGTTGCTTTGAAAGTATGTATGACTATTCTTTGATTGAGCTGTGTATTTTTTGTTGAGCTATATAAACTCTTTGTAGGTCTTTGATATAAATCCTTTATCAAATGGATGATGTGCAAATATTTTCTCAGACTTATTATAGTGCCCCCCATTATCTTTTTAAGTTATGTCTCTTCCACTGCACAAAGTTGTTTTCATTTTTTTAATTTATATAATTCCAACTGTTTATTTAGTACAGACAATTAGTACTAGCAAAGGTGGGGGGAGGAAGAAAACCTATTATACCATTGGTGGGAGTGGAGACTGGTCCAAAACCCTACAGAAAGTGTGGTGTTCCTCAAAGGCCTGAAAATGGAGCTACCATACAACCCAGTAATTCTACTCCTAGTTATCTATACAAAAAGCACACACACACACACACATACACAAAATATTATTTTGAAATGTAAATTGCACTCCTGTGCTTATAGCAGCATACTTTATAACAGCCAAGACAGAAACAAACCAAATGTCCTAGAGTAGTTGAGTGAATCAGTAAGATGTGGCATATACACACGATAGAATACTACTTGGCAATCAAAAATGATAAACTCAAGTCATTTGTGGGAACTGGACGGATTATTCAACATGAGGTGAGTCAGGAGAAAGATTAAAAATACTGCTTGGTTTCACTTATCTGTCAAATCTAAAGAAAACAAACTAAAAAGCTTCAGACAAAGACAGGCTATAAGATTTCCCATTAAAAGCAGAATATGGATCTGAGACATTAAGGAGAGAAAGGGGAGGTGGAGAGAGAGAAGAGCATAGAGAAAGGTGGTGGGGAGAACAGAGATATGGTGGAGGACTATGGGAATGTGGTGGTGGGAAAACTATGATGAGTGTACCTGATGTGAGAAAGTTTGTATTGTGAAAAACAAACAAGAATGCTAAAAATATTAAATATGCAAACACATAAAGTCTAATATAGACAAAAGAGGCAAATGAGGAATGAAAGACAAGACCAAATTCAAAGAATAATCTAAAATAGTTGATTCCAGGGATTCTGAGACTTGAGAAAAGGGGTGAATTAGATGCAGGTAAAAGTTACATTCAAATAAAAGCTTTTAAAATTAGCTTAGGTTTAAATTATGTGAATGTATAGCTTGTAAAATAACCTATTTTTTTAAAGCATGTATGATACTTTATGCAAATTTGTTTAAAGTAAAATCAGGTTTTCTGATGCAAGCTATTTTCTATAACTTAATAGAAAATAATACCATGCTTTAATATTAGGAACTAATGACATAAGCTGATAGAGCTTTTGAATTCTGAACATGTAGCGATTATTTCCATCATACAATGTATGAACTGAAATATTAGTGTATATGAATAAATCATTTAGGAGTGCTGTTATACCTGGCTCACATTAATCAGATTATTCTGTGTATGTTTCCATCTTTTAACATAGGATATCCATTTAACATTTTAAATATATACACTATTCCATGAATGTTAACCTCATATGCAACCTTATTTTCTTTGCATGAAAAAAAATGTTTTTGTAGGATATTTAGTTTATTCCCAACATTTTTATAGGGGTACTAAAACCATAAACATTTTGCTTGTTTACTTTAACATTTTTTTCTTGAAAATACTTCTCTGTGAAGACATTCCCAAAGGGAAAATGTAGTTTTCAATATGTAGGAAGTTTTGCTGGTTTGGTTATTTTGTTGTGAAAGTTACCTCGAAAAAGAAGAGCCCATCAAATTTTAAGTACCTTATGAGACAAATAAATTTTATCTACCCAAAAAGCCAATATGCAGTATTTACATTTTATCTGTTTTGCTAGTTTACTAGAGATATAATTGTCACTTAGTATTTTTTTTTAATTTGTGACTCATTGATACTGATATTATACTTTCTCTAAAAATGTCATGTGGCCAGATTTTCTTTATATAATAAATATGTCATAAATTTCAGAAGCTAATTGTCAATTTTGATTGCAGCTAATTTTATCCTTTAATTCTTTTAGTTTGAGGGTTTACTGATTCTGTTAGTTATTAAATCTGTAGACTTCTACTTCAAAATAGAAATTTAACTCAATCCTGTTTAATTAACTCCAAAATCCCCATTGCAAATAAAATATGTAGTAAATTTATACACATATAAAAGGGATAGAAATGAAGAGTGCCTTAAATAAGCATAAATCTTAGAGCAATTTTTGTACTGTAAGTTGTATATCAATATGTGGATATAGCATTATCATATACACAGAAAGTCTTAGATTTCAGAAAAAAACTGCTAGAGAATAGTAAACTGAAATGTTACGCAATTTATAAAATCTATTTCATTTGTGTTTTGCAAATAATGAGCTAACATAATAAGAAATTATAAGATGATTCTATTTATATTTATAGCAAACAAGGAATAAATTTAATTGTGAAGGTGAATGTTCTGTTCACTGAAAATGACAATGTTGAAAGAAAAAAACAAAAAAAATGTGGGAAAATGTTCTCTGTTCAAAAGGAATGCACACCTTCAGTGTAATCCCTATCAAAATGCCAACAGCATTCTTTACAGATAAAACAAAAATATTACACTTATTTGAAACTCAAAATACCCCAAGTAACCAAAACATTACTATAAAAAGCAAATAAAAAATGAGATTCCATGCTCCTGATTTCAGCATTATATTGAACAACATGGTATTGGAATCAGAAAAAAATACACAGATCAACAAAACAGATGTGAGTCTAGAAAAAAAACCAATACATATGGGTAACTAACTTATGACAAATGAGTTTAGATTTAACAATGAAGCAATGAAAGTCTTTGCAATAAATGCAATTAGAAAATTGGACAAATTCATGCTAAAGTGTGAAACTAGACCACTAAATTTTACTGTACATAACAATTAGTACACAATGGACTAAATATTTAGAAGGAAGAAGTGACACAGTAACATTCCTAGAGGAAATTATAGTAGAGATGTCTTTGGAGATGTGAATATGACAAGGAAATAAAAAGCAAAAAAAAAAAATAAATAAATAAATCAAACTACTACTTCAAACAAAAACTTTTCCAAAGCAAAAGGAGCTATCATCAAAACAAAAAATCATCCTAACAAAAGGGAGAAGATATTAGAAAATCTACACCCCCAAAGTGGCTAATATCCAAAATTAGTAAGAAGTCATAAAACTCCATAGAAAATTAAAAATCTGGTTTTAAAAATTAACAGAGAAAACAGACATTCTATCCTCATGGTTGAGTGAAATAGTATCATGAAATAGATTATTGCACCTTAAGGAAGCTGTAAATTTAATACAATCCTCATAAAACTATCAACAGTATTCTTCAAACATGCTGAACAGAAGATATTGAAATTTATACAGGACCATAAGAGATCTCAAATACACAAGGAAATTTGAGGGAACATAAAGGAGAGAAATGTAGAAACCATGTTTGCTTTACACTCTAAGTAAGTCACTAAAACAATATTAAGCATTAAACATTCAGCAGAATAAAAAAAAACAGCAATAAATCCAAGTACATATCAACCGTGTTCTATGATAAAACAAGCATGGCCATAAATCAGGGGAAGAAGAAATCTGTTTATCTAAAGGTGCTAGGAAAAGGACAAGTCACCTTCATGATGACACCCACAGCAAGCTGACTTAGAGAGTAGACAGAGTCCAGCTAGGGTGGGGCTTTGGCAGCGTACACTGCTCCTGATTTGTGCTAGGTCTGCCTCATTTTGCAGGCATGAGTGTCCCCCATGTACAGGCTTTGACTAACGGCACCCCTACCCCATGCACCGTGAATCACAGAGGTATAGTCCTGGTCCACAGGCTACAGGTCTATGAGGCCTCCAGCCTTCTCTAGGCCTCATCAGTACGTGGCAGCTCTGCTACTGTTCACAGCCACCAGTTTGGATGACAGAATGACACCAGATCGTTCGATAACTCCATGCACAAGAATAAATTCCAAATGCATGAATGACTTAGCTAGAAGATCTGCAAAAATAAAATGCACTAAAGAAAACACTGCTGAAATTTTCCATGACGTTAATTACCAAAGATATTTTTAGAGACGCAATATTGATGACAATGGAAATTAAATAGAAACAACTGGGTTACCTCAAATTAAGAAGATTTTAGACAGCAAGAGAAAATTTAAGTGGGCTAACAGACATCCTACTGAGTTGAGATAATACACTTAAACAACTTATAAGGGATAGTATCCAAGAGACATAAAAAATGTGTATGACTTAATAATAAAATTAACACAATAAATGTGCAGCATATCTAAATATATAGCTCATCAAAACAACCAAAAAAAATCACAAGGCCAAAGGATACATGAAAAAAATGTTCCTTATCATTTTTAGTAAGGGAGTTGTAGATTAAAATCACAATGAGATATCATCTCATATTCATGAAAAAGAAAAAGGTATGTCCAAAATATCTTAGACAGGAGCAGAGAAAGAGCAACCCTACTACACTGCTGATGTAAAATGCTGCAACCACCTAGGAAAGTTATCTGGATTTACCACAAAATAAAAGTAGAGATAGCATAGCACCCAGAAATCCCACTACTGGATGTCTACTCAAAGAACATGAAACCATCAACTCAAAATGCTGTTATGTTCTACGATGTTTATCGCATCACTAGTTATAATAACTGGGAGATGAAAGCAACCTACATGCCCATCAATAAAAAATTAGATCAATAGGATGTGATATATTCACACTATGGAACAGTATTCATTCAGTAAAATCACATATGTTGTCATTTACAGAAAATGGAAGGTTCTTGAATGAACTGTATGTAGTAAAGCAAGATAGAATGAAAAAATATTTACATAGAATGTTTGAGAAAATATAAAAACTAGTGATCATTCATAAAAGAAGTTATATTTCTAAGGCAAAAGGAGAAAAGCCCAACTACATTTGGAAAAAAATCACAAAGAGATCACCTGCACTGTGATAAACCATATCCACATAAATGTACAAGTTCAAAATCCAAAATCAATTATTTAAATTTAATAAAAAATGTTACAAGTTTGAGCCTCTTTCTAGTGACAATTCTGTCCTTTATGTTTTCTTTTGTTCATTGTTACTATCTGTGTCTTTTAATTGTATCATTTTTATTTTTGTTCTAGTTGTTGCTAATTTTATGGTTGAAAATTAGTCATGAGGTTTAGGATAGAAAAGATACCAAAACATAGCCAGTGTTCATACCTGGAAGTATGGAGAGTAACGATGACTAAATTAGGATTTGCTTTCATGATGGTGGTGACACATGGGGGAGTGGTAGTAATGTAGTGAGAAAAGTCAATCAATAGTGATAGTGATGTAATGAGAAAAGGACATTGCCAGTCTTCTTACCATGTGTCCAATATCCCAATATCTGACATCAGCCTCAGGTAAGCAAACAGTTATACACTCCCTCTCACCAGCTCCTGTGTTTTCTTAGATTTCAGCCTACCATACCTTGAAAACTGGACTTTCAGATGGAGTCAAGTTTAGTCTTTCATTGAATGTCCTCATTACCATGTGACTCAGAGCATTTCCAGCAAGAACCATAGACTCTCCCATCTCATCAACGCACAGCTTGCCCATACAGTTTAATTTGGGACCTAAAATGCGAGCAGAGTTGATCCAAGTTATTTCACAATCCCACCAGCTCTTTTGCTTTCTTAAAAAAAAAAAAAAAAAAAAAAAAAAAAAAGAGGGCCCATAGGAAAATAATCTTTGAAAAATAAATATAGACAATAGAACCACAAGGAGCAGAAGACATTTCCTATCCACCTTAACATAGCAAAAGAGAAGAGTAAATTACATCTGAGGCAAATAAAAGAATGCCATGATAATAAAACCAATAATAAATGAAAGAAAGCATGGGCAGTGAAACTAGCATCAAAATCTCTTTCTTTGAGGGGATCCACACAAGTGAAAGACCCTAGGAATAAATCAGATGGAAGGAGGAAACAGATGATCAATATCAAGCATGGGAGACTTTCTACTTATTTTGTAGAAGTAGCACTTTAAATTTTCCATTTATTCTTTATCAATTTTGTCATTTTTCTCATTCAGAGAATTTGTCTACTTCATCTGTATTTGATTATGATTATGGATGATCGACATGATTGTACATGATTTATCTACCATCTAGTTAATAGACCATATTTATAGGTCTGCACTTGCTTTTGTTCTCTATATAATTTATTTGTCTGAGTTTTTTTTTTTTTCTTCTTCTTCTTGGTAAATTCAGAGATTTATCAATTTAATTAATCTCTTCCAAGAACTTTCAAAATGATTAACTTTTTTCTATTGTTTGTCTATGTTCTATGTCATTGCCAAGAGCTCAGATCCTTATTATCTCCCTGCTTCTGTTTGTTGAGAAGTCCTCTCTAAAATATCTGTCACTTATTTCAGCACCACATGTAACCACATCCTGTTGATGCAATATACCTACTGACACATCTATAGAATAAAGTAATAAGGTATCACATCACAGGCTAGATAAATAAAAGACTACTGTCTTGCTACCCTGTATGCATTCTCTCTCCCTCAATCTCCCTCCTTCCCTCTCCCACTTACTATCTCTCCATCCTACCTTCATCTTATTTTTCATCTGTTTCACCTGTCTTTATTTCTCCCCCTCTTAATCTCTCCTCCTGTCTCAACCCAGAAAAATGAAGGCTATCAATCCACTAACCCATAAGGCACCATCATGAAGTAAAAATTAACAGCGGAATACAGCAGAAGAACTGCTTTCTGGGAAGCACAAATAAAAGACCCAAAGTCAACCAAGGCACAGATGATAAAAACTGTCAGAAAATTCTGTCCTCTCCATAAATATAATGTGTCGCTAGAAGGACCTGTAGCTGTTTGAAGTTACATTTTATTAATCTCATTATTGCTGTCTTTTTGTTCCTTGCTTGATGCGTCTTATATTTATGAGTCGTATTTTCCTGCACCTTTGTATGCCTTGCACATTTTGACTTGAGTCTGCCACAAATAAACTCATTTTTGAGTATCTGTGAGCCATGGAACTTCCCAGCTGACAACTACCCTGCAGTTGCTTTTAACTGTATTATTCTTGCATGCTCTTTGCATGACACAAATTCCCAGATTATTGTTTAACCAACATTCATGTTAACCCCTTTGTGAATTTACACAATTATCATAAGATCATTGTTCTTCTTCATGTTCTTATTCATGGTCACTGTTATTCAGCAGTGAAGGAAGTTCTATAGAGAGCAAATAGGAAATAGAGGGGTGTAAATGGCTTCCACATATTAAAGAAGTAAAAGTATCATTATTTGCAGGTGCCATGATACTATGAATAGAGAACCTTCAAGACTGCGCTAAAAAAAAATAAATAAACAATAAAATAGTTCAGCAAAATGGCAGGTTACACTATCAATTTACAAAAACCAATCACTCCTTATATGCAAATAATAAGCTGTAAGAGAAAAAAGTAGAGAAAATAACTCTCTTTACAATTACATCAAAAAGAAATATCTAGGAGGAAATTTCACACAGTGGCAACCCTGTACAATGAAAACTCTAAGAAACTGCTAAAAGTAATAGAAGGCACCAAAAAATGAAGAAATATGTCCTGCTCCTGATGAGAAGGATTTACATTGTTAGAGTGGCCATTTACCCAAAGGAATATAGAGTTTCAGCATTTCAATGGCATTCTTCAAAAGAGTAGAACTGTTATAATAATCAAAATAGTTTGTTACTGAAAGGAAAACAGGCACATAAACCTATGCCCTAGAACTGAGAGCTAAGAAAAAAGCTCGTACCTATTTGAAGTTAATTTATAACAAAGAGCTAAGAGTATACACTGAAGAAAGTAAAGCCTTTTCAATAAATATTGCTGGGAAACTGGATAGCTCACACAAAATAATAAACCAAACTATTCTCTAACACCATACATAAAAATTAACTCTAAATGGTTTTGAAAGACTTAGCTATAAGCCTGTATACATAAAATACATAGGAGGAGATACTGGCAAACTATTCTATAGTATAGTTAGAGATATATTTATAGATTTATCTACCAAACCTGCAGCAAGGAAAACAAAAGAGAATATACCATATAAACAATTGGGACTCCATCAGATTAAAAAGTTTCTGCACAGTGAAAGAAGCAAAAGTAAAGCAAACACACTTTATAGAATGGGGGATGCTCACCATACATGTGACAAGTGTTTGATATACAAGATTTACAAGATGACATATAAATCAAAAAGAAAGCAAATAACCCAACTAGACAATCGGCAGAAGAATCAATGAGTGCTTCATCCTTGAAGGCATACAGCTGATCAACAGGCACATGAAAAAAATCTCACAACCATGTTCATCATAGAAATGCAAATCAAAACCACAATGACATACCACCTCACACCTGTAAGAAAGGCTCATGCAAAAAGAGCAGAAACAAGTGTTGGCCAGGTTGGAAAGGAAAAAGATCACTTTTGCATAATTGCTGAATGTAGACTGATCCAAAACTTATGAAAAATATCATTAGAGATGTCTCAAAATATTAAAATATATAAAAAATTAATATTAAAATTACCAGATAATATAGCAACTGTACTTTTACCAGATAAATATTTAAAAAAACACCCACTAATCCAAAGGGATGTATGCACCCCTGTATTCAGTGCAAAACTGTTTACAACAGCCATCCCATGAAACCAACTTAAGTGCCCTAAAACAAAGGAGTAGATTAATGATATGTGGCATATAAACAAAATGAGTCATTGCTCAGTAACAAAAAGAGAGAAACTTTCTGGGAAATCTGAATGGAACTAGAGGGGATTATGCTAAGTGAAATAAGTCAAATGAAGAAAGACAAATACCAGGTGGTGTCACTTCTATGAGTAACAAGGAGAAACACAACAAAGGGTCAGATAACATCCAATTAGTGGTGTCAAGAAAACTAACTTCAATATTAATCTATGAGAGAGGAATGTGGAAGGGGGAGGAAAAGTAGGGAGGGAGCAGAATGGGCTAGAGCAGAGGACTGTGGGTCTTTGATGGTGGGTGTGGTGTAGTAACAACACCTGTAGTGGTTGAGACTATACCTCTAAATCATATACAGTGTTGTGAACTAAGATTAATTTTTTTAAGACAGAAAAGAAATTCCCTCTGATTTTTACTCCATTTGAACCCAGTTTAACTCCTACTCTTTCTTGTGGATATAAGATGGAGGTATTTCAGAGAAGAGCTCTTTCTGTTCTCACAGTGATGAGTAGTTTAACGCAAGCACTGAGTAAAATCAGGATAATATAAAAAGTCTCTTGTGGAAATTTAGCCAGAAAAAGACAAGTGGCAGCAAGTGATGCATTCAGTTTTCTACTACGATACACACCCTGGAAGCAACTACTTCCACACCATTACTTACACGCTTGTAGTCTTCTGTCTCCAAACAGAGGAGACTCTGCTAACATGAAAATTTGGAAAGCTAATAGAGTGTCAGTGTCTTTATCTCCATACATTGCAAATGAGAAGCAGGAGGTCTTCTTCGGGAAGAAAATATACATAAAAATAGACATAAACACAGGAGACTTTGTTTAGTTATAAATTCCAGTGATTCAGAATCCCACTCAGCTGAGAGTCAATTTGAACTAGAGAGGCTTGAAAGTCACAGAGAAGAAGAATAAGTAAGAACACAGTCCCATTTAAAATTGAATAAAAATATGACAAATTTAGAGGTAAATTTGGATAAGTCATGATGGCTATCTTATTTATAAAACATATAAATTACTTTGCTCTGTGCAAGAAATATAAAATACAAATTTAGAAAACAGAAAATTGCTGAATAAATTGAACTCTTAGGGATTATGATTATTTTGAAATATGAAGGCAAGGGTTTTTGTTTCATTAAGGCTAGCCATCTGTAGCAACTCATACACTCAAAGTTCTCTCTTGATCTCCATGTGGCTATTTAGTTAAAGTACAGAATTTTAAAAATTTAGAAGACCAAGAATTAAGGAGAGTTACAGGTACCCATGTAAATTATAAGCACATTTACATACAACTTTCCCATGTTCTATGAAACAGACATATACACATCCCGATGGAAATGAATACAGATGATCTAAAATAATCTCCACTCAAGGAATAAATGATTCTTTAAAATGATTGATTCTGGGAATGAGACAAAGAAACTACAGGATGTCCCCTATACTACACTGTTCTGCTTCAAAGGGGAAGTTTTCTAAAAAATTAAAAGGATCATTACTTAAAGGATGCAGATCCTAGATTATAGGGTTCTCCTTTGAGCCACTCTGGGAAAATTGGACCATAAAAGTAAATAACCGAGCAATAAAATACCCACAGAAACAAGCAAGACTTTCCTTCACTATTTAAATTTTGTAGCTGTTCATTTTCTCCATTGCAAAAATTCTATGTCCTTTTGAATTGATAATTTGAATGGAACATATCATTCAATTATTGCCTTCCAAAGATCACTAATTAATGCCGAGTGTCAGTAGTTAGTGTACAGTATGTTATCCCATATTCTTTTTCTCTTTTAATTAATTCAATGTACTAAATTTATTATTTGGCTAGTGAGAGCTCAATCAAGGTTGGGTTTATTTGGTGTGCAATTTATGCAGGTATCGGTTTGTGCAATGACAGAGGATAGCGAAGTGTACTTTTGTACAAAAGTGTACTTTTGTATTTCGACATATATTTCTATGTCGAATGTTGGGATTTGAAATTGATGGGGCACTGAAGAGATTGGAAGAAAGATCATGAGTAGGATGTAACCCAAAGATGTAACCCAAAGATACAAGGAAAATGAGACGACATTCATTTTAATAGTCTCTATCCCTGATTTTCTGTACATTATATACCCAGAATATCTATGTTCTGATCATGAGGCTGATTCTAAGGCAGGAAAAAGGCCAGGGCAGGTATGTAGGGGCATGATTTTTTTTTGAACAATCTGAACACAGGGAAGAAAACATCATCCAGATGATTACAATTACAAGTTACTTTTTGGTTAATTATGATTTCTATTGATTTTGTTCATAGGAGTGAAAAGTTAGGTGGTGTCTAAAGGAGACTGGCAGAAGTACTTAGTAGGTATCATTCCAAAGATGATGGAAAGAAAGCAGAGAAAAGAGGTTTCCACTTGCTTCATTATAAATGGGGCTGAGGAGTGGGAAGTCAACAAGAATTGGTCAGTGTGATAGATGTCTTGAGGGCATGGAAGGAAAGAAGAACTGGGGGTAGAGTCTGGCATCACAGGATAAAAGCCACAGAAAAGTGAGGTGGGGAGACACTCCATCATGGGCATTGACCCCAGAACATTGCACCTCAGGATCTGGCCACACCAGAAAAGAGGAAACATTATGAGAAATGCAAGAATAGGTGTTTGATTTGAAAGCTGGGATTTGGACCTCTGCAAAATAGAACATAGTTGCTGGGAAACTTGTAATCTGTGTATTCTAAAGAAATTTGCAACCTCTGCACCACTGAAGATGAGGAGAAACTTGGATTGTGTGTCCTTCCAAGAGAAGGAGTTGAGCTTGATAGAAAGTGAACTTGTTTCAGATCTTCGGTGGTGAGGAGACGCCATCTTGAAGTGTTTTAGGACTTAGAAACTGGACAGTAACTGAGGTGAGATAACTGGACACTCCTGGTCTCAGTGACTCTTGATGGTCACCTTGCTTGTCAATGCATCTTGTATTGCTGTTTTGAGTATTATTAATTATGTACATGGGTGGAAGAAACCAGACTTCCGTTACTGGTTTGACTCCTTGAATTGGTATTGATGCCTATTTGCACATGGTTTCACCATCAAAACCTTATACCTAAATCTCTAAAAACATTATCTTCAGAATATTCAGTGACAAGTCTAGAAAAGTTGGAGATGTATCTAGAACAGTTATGGCATATTGCCCTGGCATCATCACACTCTTCCTCTGGGCTCTCTCTGGCATTCTCATGTTCTCTCTCGTGATCCTTTAGCCTCTCTCCTAGACCCAGGCATGCATGCTTACACATGCTCACACCCACTGGACCGTACAATCATTGAGAGGACACACTACCCCAGGTACTGGCATTATGGACTAGTGAAGGAAAAAGATTGACTAGCTCACTTAACGTTGCATCAGCTTACGAGATAGACAGGTCATATTGCACATTTTTATTTCAGAATGCAATCTATATTTCCTCCCTTATCTTTCCTACTGCTAGCTCAGTCAGTAGAGGTGATATCCAAAAATGTTTTCATAGCAAATACTCTCTCCTTGGTAATTAAGAAAGCTATCATGCAATGAGGAGAGCATTAAAACAGGAGTGGGAGACATTATTCCACTCCTATATGAGTTAGGAATATGTCTCTTGGTTTTTCTCTTTAATTTTTTTATGCAGAAATTGGGGAATGAAGTCATATGTCCTGTGAGTTTTAGGAATTGTTGTCAGAATCATAGGAGACAATTTAAGGAGAAAATCTATGTACCACACAATACCAAAGGAATACCTAGCTAAAGATCACTAACAACAAAGGGAAAAGTATTAAATTGTCACCTACTAGCATCATGATTGATGCTAGCATGACTTGTCCTCTATACCAGTTTTCAGTAACTCTTAATTGTATTCTATTCCCTTTTTCAAATAAACTCTGTGGTCCATTCTTAATATAAATGAAATGCATGCCATTATAGAAATTAAAAAAAAAAGATTCCACATATAAAAATACACAAGCTTTTCAAATCTCACACAGAAATTAGGTTTGGACAGTGGGTCTGATACCTATTACTCAGTATTTATTGAGATGGACATGTGATTTAAAACTAAATGAGAGCAGAAAATGCAATCATTATCCATCTATTTGGCCTGACTTTGAAAAGCTATTGTAACCTATTCTGTTGTATCTTCTTAAGCATGCCATTATCATGCTAATTGAAGCTTTGTAATCTTGGAAGTATATAAAAGAATCTTTAAGCATAGAGCATATGCCAATCAATTCACTAATACATATATTTTGGAAATCCTATTTATGTTATAGCACAGAATTACCCGTGAGGATTCAGAATAAGGACAAGTGATTTCCATTCAAAGAGAAGAGATTTGATAATCATGCCTATTTTATTGATTCAATTATTTAGTTAGCAAGTTTTCAATCAAGTTGGTGTCACTCCTTTAGGAAAGATACTTAGCCCCACCGAGTGGCATGGCTTGTCCCTTCACATATGAATATGTGAATATGTGAATAAGTGTTAAACAATGTCTTTTATTTCACAAATTAAATTGTGAATCAAGTACAATTGTTTCTTTTCTTAAAAATACTTGTAAATAAATTTGAATGCATCCTAGCACTTAAAATCAAAAAAAATAAAGCCATAATAATACCTCTCATTGGTGTTGTTGAAACAAGACAATGGCTTTTTTTTTTTAAAGGTGAACATTTAATGTATAAAAACAGTGCTGACAAATATATTTCTTCCTTAAGAATTAGATTTCACGGTGACGGGTTTTAAAACAGGAGACTAATGCTTTCGACAAGCCTGAAATGTCTGGAAATGATCTCTCGTTCATTGGAACAAAATGATTTAGCATGAATCTCTGGGTCATGATATTCGTAATCTTTAGGGAAAAAAATGATGGGACAAATTTTTCAACAGTTATTTTTAGATAAGGTAAATACCCTTAGGATAAATGTAAATAGCTGTTTTTTTTTTTTTTCTACACACTAAGTAAAATATTTGTGAAATTAAATCTTACAGGATATTGATGGTTTATAAAATGTCATACTTGCTTCAAAACCTACTGGAAAATGTCATCTGTGCACATGTTTTTATACATTTAGAAGATCATACTAGTAAATTTTCAGAGCAAATATAGAGATATTTTGCTAGTGTGACAACTGGGTAAACATTTTAGTCACCTAAAAATGATTTTTTTTGCATGTATTTCAAAGTTGATAGTAAATAAGGAGCAGAAGATATCCCCACTTTATTTTTAATATACAAATTTATAATTTATTTCCCATGTAAATAAAAATATAACTTGTTAATAATTAAAATACTTTTTAGGATTTGGAATTTTTTTTTGCTACCTCAGATAAAGCAGCTATGTTAGCATTTACATGGTCCAAAAATCTGCATATACATAATGTTTTTGTTCAATAACTGTCCTAAATATATGTATATATAAAATATTTTATATTTATATAAAATATATTTTATTTATATTTATATTATACATTATATATATATTTCATATCTTTGTAATGCCCAGGGTTCACCCACCCTCTCCCCCCATCCCCATGCTGAGTTGTGTTCTTCAGTTCAGTTGTTAGCTTGTTTTGATTTTTCCTCCTGGCCTTTTCTTGTTTTTTCCTATATCCCATATATTAGTGAAACCATTTGGTTTCAGTCTTTTTCTTTCTGACTTGATTCTGCTAAAATGATTTCTTCTAGGTACATCCATATTGTCATAAATTCACCAAATTCATCATTTTTAATTGATGAGTAATAGCCCGTTGTGTCTATATACCACATATGTTTTATTCATTTGTCTGTTTCAGGACATTTGGGCTGTTTCCATGTCCTTGCAATTATAAATAATGCTGCAGTAAACATCTGAGTACAGGTGTCCCTTTGTATCAGTATTGAGGTCTCCTTTGGGTAGATTCCCAGAAGAGCATGTTCCTTTGCTTCACATCTTCCCTCCTGCTAGTCCTCATTTCTGTTACCATGATAGAATATTGGGTGTCTTCCAATTATTTTACACAGGGTTACTTAAGCACACTTCATATTTACACATAAACCTTTTTCCTTTGCCTATTCTTCCTACTCCCTCCTGTTTTATGTAAACGTCATATAACCTGATAGACGTTTATAAAAATGCTCCACTATTCTCACATTAACTAAAAGCACTTATCAAAATGCCCTTCTCAACCTATCTAAACTCCACAGCACCAACAAATTCAAAAATAAATATACTAATGATCCCAACCATGTAGCCTACATAGAGCAAAACCAGGACAGTCTCCAAAGAAATAAAGATCCAGTTGAGCTCATATTCACAAGCTAAAGGCCACTTTGGTGCTCACTATCGACACCTCTTCGGTCACCTCTTAGTAACCATAAGCAGCATACCCAGGAATATGACTTAAACTAGCAAAAATGCTCTGAATCAGTCTCCAACACATTCAGAAGAAACAGTATCAAGATACCAATGAGATTCTAGGGTTAAGCAAACCCTTAAGTATAAATGAAATTAACTTCAAACATAACGATATCACACAAACGCCATGTCCTTTCCTAAATGCCAGAGTCCTAAATATGCCTGCAAAATCACCACCTTCTCTGAAGGCAGAGTCAGGCCTCATTAAATAAGGTTTTATTTCCACTTTAAAAATTTGATTATATGACCTAACTATAGATTCTATCATTTTCTTAGTTTACCCAAGAAAAAGGTAAGCTAAAAAAATCTTTTAAATTTTTGCTTTTAAAGTTAAAGATTAGGCACAAAGTTGGATAACTGTTCAAAAGAGGGTTCAGACCTTGGCCTAGGCATAGCAGAATACACAGCATTATACATAGCAGCATTATACATGATAAATAGTGATAATACACAGCATTATTATAGCAGGTAAATGTATAATATTGAAATCACTGGTTTTTTTTTTCATTAGTGAGTAGTTTTACACATAACCTTGGAGTCATTTCAGAAGTCAAATTTGCAATTTTTCTTCATGGGATTTTAGCATCACTATGTAAAAAATCACACAGTCCTTGCATTTTCGGCACCTAGATAGAAAATTTAAAAATAAGTGATTCTTTTCCTCTGAGAAAAGTCCACTTTGTCAGCTATTGATCATTACTTGTGACATACTCTGTTGTTCACTTGTATGAAAAATATATAATGTATTTAAGGTACCAATTTATAAGTATGTGAAGAGTGTAACAAAAGCACTAATTGAATTTAAAAAGCTATTATTTTTTTTAAATTGGTAAATTTTAATCCTTTCCTACTTGCTAGATTATTTTTTTCAACCTTAAACCTTGCCCTAAGAGATTTACAATGGATATGCATATATATCAAATGAAATGTACTAACAAAACAAGAATCTACATGCATCATAACCCAGAATTGCTGATATTTATGAAACTAGCAGTTAAACCTAAGGTGAGGAGGAGCTACTTCATAAGGGTACATGTCATTTAAAATGGAATTAACCTTTAGTACTGAGGGAAAACAGAAAGCAGGAAGGTTAACTGATTTTATGATTTGCCAAGAAATATTTTATCTTCACCACAGGTCTAACTCTCAGCTCAGCTCCCATAAGCATTGAAATTTCCTAGGTGGTAAAGATGCTAAACGTGTTTTGCTGTGATATTAATGAGGTAACTCAGAGAAGCACATAAGCAGTGGTGCTATTTGACAGGCAACCAACTATTAGATAACAGGGTTGGAATAGCTAGTCCTATCTGGCCTCTGAGAAGGAAAGAAGCAATAGAAATTGAGTTGATTTACCAATAGTTAGTGAGTTAGTTCATTCATTTACACATCTATGTAATGAATTATAATTATGAAATGAAGCTTCCATTAAAGTTCAAGAGAGGGATGTACGAAAGCTTCTGTGCTCATGAACATGTGGAGATTTGAGGAGAATGGTGAGCCTGAAGATAGCCTTTTCCTTATGCCTTGCCCTCTGATTTTTGCCTCTGATTGTTCCTGAATAATATATACTTTGTAAATAAATAAATGCATACATAAAAGAATGAATGAATGAATCAGTGGTCTAGTGAATAAACAGGTTTCCTGAGTTTTGTAAATCATTCTCGATAATTAAAGCCTGAACTGGGTTTCCTGGGGCTAGCTTACTTATAGCAGGTTGACCAGAAACACAGGTAAATGCCTGGGGCCTGGCTAGGGTCTGTATACACTATCGTAAGTCTGAGATGTCTTGGGAGATGGAAGTCAAAACACGTGAACTCTAGCACCATCACTAGGGAGACAGTGTCAGAAGTTTTGGATGCCTGCTGGTGTCTGAGAATGTCTTGCTGGTGTTGGGAAGTCTAAATACACAATCATGTCTTCATTAGTGCTTTCATGAAAACACTAGCTAAAAAGGACACCTGTACTTGCATGTTTATTGCAGCTCTATTTACAATCGCCAATATATGGAAACAACCCAAATGCCCCAAAAGTGATGAATGGCTGAAAAAAATATGGTATGTGTACACAATGGAATACTACACATCAGTCAAGGAGGCCAAATATATGTCATTTGCAGCAACATGGATGGAGCTAGAAGAAATCATATTAGCAGAAATAAGCCAGAAAGAAAACAGAGAAATATGGGCTCACTTATATGAAGGATAGAGGGAAAAGCAAACAAACGAATAAGAAAAATTAGAAACAACCAGCAGAACTGAATGATAAAGCAAGAGAGGGGGAAGAAAACGAGGGAGACAGAGGGTACAAAATAAATAATAAGATGGTTAACAGGTGTTAGAGAAATGGGAAAACGCGGGGGTACGCAAAAATGTAATATACACACACAACGAAAAAATTAAATTAATAAAAAAACTAAAAAATACATACAAAGTCACATGGGAATTGTTCTCAAGGACACCCAAAATACAGCACCCATTGAAGGAAAGACAAAAGGGATGCTTCTGATGAAAAGTAAACTGTTGGGTCCAAATGGCAAACCCTTACTTGATAAGGGCGTGTAATTCATCGCTAGTACTGCATATCGTTCTAACACATGACATTTTCCAGGTGAATTTAAAGGAAATTTTTTTCATTATAAAATCATGCCCATTCTAGAGTAATTTACAAATTTTAAAAATAATTCAGATAAGAGGAATTTAGCATGGGAGTATTTTTTTAAGTAAGAAAATATGAATTCAAGGGCCAGGCTTGGTGGCATGTGCCTTTATCGTAGCCTTCAGAAGCGAGGTCTATGTTAGGAATCTCTTGACTACATGGGCTCAAAACCTGCCCGGGGCAACATAGCAAGACCTATTCTCAAAAAGTAACTGGGTGTGGTGGCATGCACCTGTAATCCCAGCTACCTGGGAAGCTGAGGCTGAGGATTGTTTGAGTCCATGGTACCATGGGCAATGTGAGCCTGCGGTTCCACAGGCAACAAAAAGCGAGGCCTACTCGGAAGGAAGGAAGGAAGAAGGAAGGAAGGAAGGAAGGAAGGAAGGAAGGAAGGAAGGAAGGAAGGAAGGAAGGAAGGAAGGAAGGAAGGAAGGAAGGAAGGAAGGAAGGAAGGAGAATAGACAAGAATTCATATCATTGAAATAGGTGAAGAGGCAGAGATGTTTTTGAAAAATGTTTCTTCCTTCATAAAATAAACTACATATATTTGCATATCCGAAGTTTGGCATTTTCATATGCCAAATAAATTGATACAGATGATATGTATATATATGTGTGTGCATGTATATGTGTGTATATGTGTGTATGTATATGTATATGTGTGTATGTATATGTATATGTGTGTTTGTGTATTTAAAAAAACTC
The DNA here is from genome assembly GCA_004024945.1 of Uropsilus gracilis. Lineage (NCBI taxonomy): Eukaryota > Metazoa > Chordata > Mammalia > Eulipotyphla > Talpidae > Uropsilus > Uropsilus gracilis. The sequence goes on along the minus strand of PVHY01000863.1, from coordinate 11,036 downwards.
TTGTATACAAAAATGTAGCTGTTGATAGTGAGGCAACGATGTGAACAAAACAATCAAAACTCTCCATATTAAAATGCATAGAAGTTTATTTCTGCATTCAGACTATTCAATGTTATATTCAGCATCATGCAATGAAGAGAAAAAAAAATGTATACACAAAGTTTTATTTCATGTTCGTTGACATCAGAAATATCTATGCATATGGAAAAATGAATTGTTGATAGTAGGTAGCATAAGTGTCTTAGTCAATACTACTATAGATTGAGGGTATCTCTCCAGTGATCCTCAGAATACTTACTAGTTCATCAAATTAAAAAAAGTTTTGATATTAAACACAAGTGTTAAATTTGTCATCTGTTCTTTAGTCCTGAAGCTCATAATTCACATTAATATGCTACATTTCTCAATCTGGAAACTCATATATTAACTAAGTCTGCTTAATTTTAACAGGATATTTTCCAAATTGATTTAATGATGGAACACCTAACATCTGTAAACATTTTGTGCAAATGTTTTTACTTTACTCCCTACACATTTTAGTAAATGCCTCTAGAGTACTTAAAACTTTAAAAAAAGAGGACTTAAAACTTAAAAAGGGGGAGGGAGGCTGCTAGATTAATTTTAGTCAGGTATCTTTGTGAAGATGGAATTCTGGCAGGAAAGGATTTTGTGTTGATGGAAAATAGAGTCAAATTAGGAGAGTGTTTTAGATTGAGAGAAAAGAAACCTGAAATTTCAGTTTGGCATTTCAAAGAAACTTCAACATTCATCCCAACATTTAGATTACTCTTCAGATTCCAGTCCTCTCTTTTTTTTTTTTCCTAATTCGGGAAATCACTACTTTATTCTGGAAAAACTGCTGAATTCATTGTCATAAGTCTGCGAACAGGAACTAATACCTTTTCCCCTTTGACAGATCTTCCCTTCTGTTTCTTGGCATTAAATACTCTTACAGGAATTTTGTTTTGTAAGCCAAACCTGCTCATCGTTTAAAATATCTTTCCATATTACATTTTTCCTTACACATATGTGAGTATCTGCCTTGTTATCATGTTCTTCAGCATTTTGAACACCTGGAGAGCACAAGGTAAAGAACTTTTGTGGAGGACTCCAAAATTCTTCTTGTGAAATACAATGCTCTACTGAATAAGAGAAAGCTATGTATTTCAGATCACAAGTCTTTGTGAACTTCATAAATCTTTCTGATCTTTCCTGCCCACAAAAGTACTCTTTAACACCACCTGATACCCCATCACATAATAGACACTGGGAGGCAGATCATAATACATGAAATACTGGCTATGGTTTTACAAAATGGATAAAATAACTGAGAAGATCAGGATGATCTCTAAAATGGTATAGGAAGAAGACATCAAGAATGATCCATACTGTCTTTTATCTGAATCAAGACAACTGGTCACCATATCTACTACCATGCCATGCAATTTTTTAATATAAAGACCATCTCACCAGACAACCACCATAGAAAGAGCAGTCACGGATTGTGGTAATATTAGGGATAATATGATATGGTTATCAAGAAAGAGTGCATTCTAATTTATTTAGTATAAAAATGAACAGTGAAGCAAATGATAAGCTAGAATTATTGCTTCTTATGAGTGCATGTGGTCATCAATCAACTGATCAATTTAGAGTTGATAAAATAATCTTAAATGCATGAAAGGAATGTTTGAGTTAAGTGAATCAAGAGCATTGATACAAAGTGATTCATTTAGGATGACCAAAATGACACCAATTCCATGACTATTTTGAGATACTTAGTCATGATAGGAATATCTTGGCCCTGACAAAAAAGAAGACTTTAATTTCCATCCTCACTATCTCTACATCATCTAGATGATGACATGGAAGATAAAAATATCCATAGTCATCTTGACCTACATTGCTGGGATGCAAGTGACTGCTGAGAGATTAGACAACTCAACGGGGTAAACAATCAAGTTGTACTTCTAGATCATACCTCAAATTTCTTTGTCATGAATTTCTAACTTCACCTTTTAAAGTTACTCAATCTCAAATTATCAGAGTTTTTATCCATGTAAAGACACATGGATAAAAAATGCATGAAAAAAAAAAACTATTTTGTCAGCTAAAAGTCAGGTCATTTTTACCTGTAATAAAAAAAAATGTGGTATATATACATTATGGAATATTGCTCATCAATTAAAAATGACAAATTTCATGATTTTATGATAATGAAACAGGGTATAAAAAAGACTTTCTTACTTTACTTAACTGGATACACCTATCTGCCTGCTTCTCTCTACAAAGCAGCCTACGCACTCTTCATTGGCATTTACACTGATCACCTTTACCATTGATATGCAAAGAGAGCCAGCTGCTCTCTGCTTTCTTTCCCTCTTTCAGACCTAAAAAGAAAAACTTTAAAACACACTTTAAACTCTCCACTTGTGGGTTCTTACCACCATCCCCAGCCTTCTCAACCAAAATACCAAACCAATGCAAGACTATCAGTGCAGTGCAGACTAATTTATTTCTAACAAAGTGATTTCTAATTATCCTAATAACTACAAAAGAAACATGTAAGACTCAGAATACTTCAACATTGTCCAAAACCTTTCTCAGTATTGTCCAAAGTCCTTTCCCAGATTGCCTCAAAAATCCTCAGTCTCTCAGTCCTGATCATCTCACCAATGTCCAGTCAGAGTCCATCTCCAGACGCTTGAAGACAGGTTCCTTTGGCTGCTCCCTTGGCTTGCTCCTGCTTGTCTTCCACACTGTGTTCTCCTTGTCACCTTCAGGTAGCAGGAACTTCATGGTACTGGACCCAGCCAAGTTCACTTTCTTCTCAGGCCTGTCTTTTGCACGGCCTCTCACAGACACAAGTTAAACTCAGCAAAACAAACTCCAACACGGAGTTCAAATCTGCAAACTCCTTAACTGCATTCAACACACATGCTGCCAGCCTGGGCCAGCCAAAGGTTGCAGGCCCCCGGTGACTACATGGCCAAGCTCACATGGTTCACATCTTTACAAGATGGCCGATTCCCATCTCTCCTCCATTAAACCTCTCTCTCTATCCAGTTTCCATATTTGAATCTGAATCCCTCTCTTTGTTTGCACACCCTTTATATACCCTGATTTCCCACCTTCCAGGAAACCTGTTTCACCTTGACCATTTCACTTCTTTCTCCCCCTGCATCTCCCTGAAGGGAAATTCCAGCTAAGGTCATTCTCCCATTTTAGCATACCTGTCCTTGAAATCTGCAATCTTAAACAGGAGACAATGGGGGGGGGGCACCCTATCAATAATATGGATGTACTTAGAAGAAATCATATTAGCAGAAACAACACAAAAAGAAAAAGACAGAAACCAAATGGTTTCACTAATATATGGGATATAGGAAAAAAACAAACAAAAGCCATGAGGAAAATTCAAAACAAGCTAAGCACCAAATTGAAGCACACAACTTCAGGCAGGGAGAAAGGGGGAAATGGTGTGTGTGGGGGGATGGGGTAAATCCCAGGGATTACAATGATGTGAAATTTATATATAAATATTTTTTTTAAGCCAGGTGATTTGCTTTATGTAAAGCAAATCTGGCCTGGAGTATCCAGCTACCAAGACCCCTACTAGTAAGTTATATGTAGCTTGGGGAATAGATGGCTTCACCAGCTCATTGATCTTTCCTACCCACTAAAGTACTCTTTCTGCCCTATAACATCAACTGATACCCCATCACATAATAGACACTATGAGGAGGGTACTGTGTCTCAGCAGATGGTCTGTGTTCCAAGTTCCTTAAAGCTTTGTCAGTAGCAATAGCTACTCTTCTAGCTGTGCAGCCAAGATGACTTCCTTCAGCTGTTTTCTTAATGGAATATGGAAAACCTTTATTTTTTTAAACAGTTTATTTATATATGAATTTCAAATCTCTGTGATCTCTGGGGTTAACCCCCACCTCTGGCTGTTCTCACCCTGTCCCATCCTGTCCCACACCCCCCCATTTGTGTACTTCAATTTGGCTGTGGGCTTGTTTTGACTTTTCTTCATGGATTTTTGTTTATCTTTCCCATGTCCCATGTAGTAGTGAAACCATTTGGTTTCTGTTTTTTTTTTTTTTTCTTTTTGACTTGTTTCTGCTAATATGAATTCTTCTAAGTACATCCATGTTATAAAATCATCTAATTTGTCATTTTTAATTGATGAGTAATATTCTATTGTGTATATATATCACACCAGAGGAAAAGAGAAAACCTTTATTTTTACAGAAGTTTTTAGGTGAGTGTATTCCCAAGATGCTTTGTTTACCTCATTTTAGAATCTATTTTTACAGCTTTAAAGTGAAGGTACCTAAATGTCTAGATTGAGAGTAAGAATTTTCATCTGTTTTAACATAAAAGACAAAGTAAACAGCAACTACAAATCTATTTTTAGGATACAACATGACCCATCAAGATTTCATGAGCCAGTTCATTTTCCCAAAGCTGTTTCTGTTGCAGGAAAAAAAAATGGTGAAGAGAATGGTGGAGATACTATATCATGGGGGAAAGAGTATATTTAGTTTATTGTATATGCTACATAGTAAAAGACAAACTCTGACCAAAAAAAAAAAAAAAAAAGATAAATACAACCTGCCCGATGTTATCGACAAAAAGCATTTCACTGTTATCTAAACTTCTGTTTCATTAAGGCAAAGTGCAAACAGTTGTGATGAATCCTGGAAATTACTAGAAACAACTATGTTTTTGCTTTATGGACTTTCTGAAAGAACTGCTTAAAATATACTCAAATCCACATTATTCACTGCTAACATATTATACATTACTTCACCTGAGAGTTCTAATAGCTATTTAGGTTTAAAGCTCACTATCCTCTAGCAAATAGAGTAATGCACATACAAACATAAATTCTTCTCACCTTTCTAGCTAAAAGTCTCAAAAATGGTTCATTCATCTCTCCCTGTCTCATTTACTGCAATTAATCATGGGTAGATTTCAAATTCAAATTAATTGCAATTTGTTTTCAAAATCCTGTGAATGTTCCAACTTCCTTTTTGTCTTTTGGAAAAAAGTTAAGGAAATAGACCAGATGAGTACGAATTGAATGAGCAAACATGTCCTGCAATCCAATATAAGAACAGCAGAGACCACTAAAAATATGACCATAGCATATCCTGGCTGGGTGTGAAATCAGGCTGCTGCTTCAAGCCCAAAATGAGATTCTGATGTGAAGTGATAATTTAATTGACAGCAGAAACAAATTCTTAATTTCTAATACTACATAAACTCATTTTTTATCTGAGATAATAGCTACATCAAATCTACGCTATATGAGCTGTATTGCCATCTGTCAGCAGTTCTAGAAAAACTCCTAGATTTCTTTTAAGTTTCAGATTCATGTTACCCTACCTTTTTTCCCAAATCTATTTGTATCATATTCTCCTGCATAATGTTTCCTCAATTCTTAATATTAAACAGATTGTACCAGTTTATGATCCCTGGCATCTGGTTGACATAACAAGCAGAGATATTTCTTTTAATGTGGTGTTCACATATATTCTTTGACAATGAATCTGAGGTTGCTATCAAGAGAGGTCATGAGACCAAGGATATACGATACCATTTTATCTGAAAACCTTCCTAATTTCCCCTATATAGTTTCTTTGAAATGAAATGTATCTTCAGAAAATCAAAGAGTAGAGAAAATAAGGGATAAGAGAAGCTAAGAACCCTAAGAAGTTAAAAAGGCTGCATTTCAATCTTAAATAAACATGAAACAAGCCCCTTTACATATCTTGTATATAACCTTTAGGGTATATGTGTAACCTTTAAGCTCACTGATATGCCATGTTGCTTGGTTTAAGGAATAACTTTCATAGAACAGACACCGATAAAATGTTCTCTAGTGTGCCTCATTCCGGAGTAAATTAGCTATCAATATAATTGTCTAATATCAGAATATCCTATCATCTAATATCAGAATATCTAATATTATAAAGATTTCTTTTTAAACTCACCTTCTGTTTTGTTTGGAAAACTCTAAATAATAACTAAAGAAATTATATTTGTTGTTTTTGGTTTTTTTTTTAATAATTAAAATATTTTGTGGGGGAAAAAAGTTACATAGATAGGTATACATATTACAATACCATAATTACAAAATTATAACCATGCAAAATAATATATTATTAACCAATGTGTGATTAAAAAAATAAAAATAAATAAAAGTTTCAAATACCACTGGCATGGCAAACATCAGTTCCAGTGTACAAAGTATTATTTCTGGGAATGTGTAATGGGTAATAGGATAAAAGAGATCTCCACAGAGAATGTCAGCTATCTCTGTGGTGGTTGTTCTTTTTTTTTTCTTTTAATTTAATTTACAATTTTTTTGAATTTGCATATATATATGTGTATTTATATTTATATTATATTATTGCATTATTGCGTACCACGGGGCTTTCCCACTTCACTAACACTTGTTAACCATTTTAATCTTTTGTGCTCTTTATTCCCCCCCCTCTTCCCCCTCCTCCTCTCTCACTCCATTGTTCAGTCCTATTGGTTGTTTTTATTTTTTTTAATCCGTTTGTTTGTTTTTCCCTATATCCATCATATAAGTGAGATCATCCTGTATTTCTCTTTTTCTTTTTGACTTATTTCTGCTAATATGAGTCTTTCTAATTTCATCCATGTTGCTGCGAATGACAGGTTTGATGCGTAGTATTCCATTGTGTATATGTAGCACTAGAAATTATATTTGTAATAAATGTAGGCTATTTCCAAAGAGCATATACTCGTCAGGTACATTGTCCTGACAATGGACAAATAGGTGATCAGAAAAACCTGGGAAGACTGACACAAATGTCATAGAAAATACATCCAAAAATATTTAGAAATAAATAGTTTTTAAACAGACTTGTCAAGTAGTTTATACAGGGACTTAGGGGGAAAAACTTAGTCCATTTTTTACCTGTAAAATTGGTATGTTACTATGTATTTATATATATATTTATATGAACTTTGAGTATTTCCTATGTAGCTACTCTATGAAACTAGTTCATAAATAGGTACCCCTAAATGACCTTGCTTCATCAGATTTTAATGATTATAAAATCAAATATAAAATAATGTCACTGAATGATGTAGCATAGAGAAAACACCTAAATAAAAAGAAAATAAACATGTAAGAAAAGTAGCAATCTTTCTGCATAGTGTACCTATAATAATAATGTTCTGAGTTTTCTGTTTTATTCCATGTCTGTACTTTCTTATCTTGATTTGTTACATCTACTTTATTGGTCCTTGAGCATAAAGTGTTGATATACTATAATAATATTTGCAAAAAACCATTTGTTCATATATCCTCATACAAGAGGAATGCAGAATAAGGTTACAGAAATGCCCGAGTTTTCATTCAGATGCATTGTTGAACAATATCTTCCATGACATTGTAAACCAGTGTCTGAATTACATTTGCTGGAGCATCTATAGTCTGCCATGTGGTAAACTGAGTATCATGAAACTCCTCCCAAAAGTAAAATGTCTGAAACAAGTTTGAAGAAGTATATATTAAATTAATTTGCTTTACATGATTGATGAACATGGTAAGGAATTTTTAGAAATGTGAGAACAAGCAGGCATAGGAAAAAGAAACGGAAGATTAAAACATGGATGAAATAGGCCAGGCATGGTGGCACATGCTTGTAAATGGCAGCCTAGGACGCTGTGGCAGGGGCCAAAGATCGCTGCTTGAGCGCTGGGGGCACGTAGCGAGACCTAGTTCCGAAAATATATAGCTGGGTGTGGTGGCGCGTGCCTGTAATCCCAGCTACCTGGGAAGCTGAGACTGGGGATCACTTGAGTCTGTGGTACCCGGGCAACATGAGCCTGCAGTTCCACGGGCAAAAATAGCGAGACCTGGTCTCAAAAAAAAAAAAAAAAAATCATAGATGCAAATAACTTCTGGGGAAACTGACACTCCAGAAGTGTGTTGTGCTATGATTTCATCCTTTGGACTTATGGGAGGCAGTACTCAGGGACTCATACACAAAGCTGGGACCTTTGAAGATTGAAAGAGAGAGCAAAAGAATCTATGTCTCCACAGCAAAGATAATCAAATCACTTTAGATTTAGCACTCTGCAAGACTGAAAACATTCAAAAACACATATGATAATAAAAAAATTACATCTGTCTTAGATTACTGGGAAGCAGACTTCATAGACAAACATCCAGCATGTGAAAAATTATTAGAAAAAATAAATGTTGATGAGAGCAAATTTCTATGAATTATTCTAAAATGGAAAAAAAGACCATAATCATAAAAAATGGACAAAAATATGAGCAGATAATTCTCAAAATTTTGACATAAAAATGGCTCACCCCAAGGGGAAATCAAATAATGCAAAAAAAAATTATGTAAGAAAATTAATTTTTAAAAAATTGTAAAAGGTATCCTAAAATGTATTTGTAAAATACCTATAAATATATTTAATCTTCCTTAAAATTAAGTAAGTTTGAATTAGAACTACATTGAAATATTGAAATATTACATATCACTGACTAAATTTAGAGATTTTAAAATTTATGAACACTTGTGGATGACGTAGAGAAATAGGAACTTTTCTATAGTGCTGATGGAATGAATGATTTTTTTGAAGAAGTTGGAAACATATTACAAAACTCATATTTAGTTAGCCTTTGACCCAGTAATCATATCTTTATGTATTTACTCTTAAGTTACACCTAAAATAATTGAAACTACATATGCCAAAGTGTATGAAATGTGACATAATTTGCATTTACAAATATTTGATACAATTTGAATAGATATCCATAGTAAATTAGTTGAATCAACTAGAATTGAATTAGGTGAATAAACTATTCATGAGCAACTTATTGGATTAACATAATAGAATATGAGAAAGAATAAGAATGGTCTTTTGGAGATGTGAAACATTTCATAGATTATATTGCTAATGAAAACAGCAATGCAGAAAGGTCCACTTATGTTTAAAGACAATAAGTGAAATCGCATTTGTACGCACATATAGATTTATGCATATATGTTATATATAATATATGTACATATATAGCAAATCTATGTGTTATACATATACTACAAAATAAGTATAAACAAATCAACAAATATAAATAAAAGAAATACTGATATAAATGAATCTAGCTTTAGATACATTACAAAATGACAGAGAAAGTTTAATGGTATAATTTTATTAAGTTCTAGATCACAAGAATTAAAAATGCAATTATTGTTCTATATAACTATCATTAATATTATGCATATTAATTTGACAACATGATTTTTTAATAATCTCAAAAGATATTTGAGTGTCATTGAGATAGTTGTAAGTATCCAGTAACTATTTAAGACTATAGAGTTATAATCACATATTATCCATTAAGATTCTGTTATCTTGAACAAATTCCCTAATAAATCTGAGCACCTTATATATGCATTGTTTTAAAAAGTATAAGTGCAGTAAATACCACTGTGAGGATTCAGTAGTTATTAGTCACAAACTTCTTGAATAATAATATCAAGTACATAATAAGAAATAGATAAATATTAATCAGTAATTATTACAAAAACCTAGAGTCTAGCTCCATCAATTGATAACTGAATCTTAGTGCCTTTCACTTGGCTTTTGTTGAGTGAATTCTTTCTGAATCTTTGATATAAGACCCCTGTCACTTAAGTGGAGTGAAAAAAAATTTTTCCCATCTAGTTGGGTCTCTCTTTGCTTGGTTTTTATCTCTTTTGCTGTGCAGAAGCTTTTTAACTCCATATAGTCTCAACTGTTTATGTTTCCCCTCATTTTCTTTGCTTGTATAGATGCGTCCTGGAAGATATTTCTGCACTTGAGTAAGTAGAGTGTCTTGCCTATGTTTTTTTTTTTTTAATATATATTTTATGTTTTCAGATCTTATGTCCAAGTCTATTTTCCATTTTGAGTTCGTTTTTATTTGTGGTGTGAGGGAGTAGCCTATATTCATTCTTTTGCATGAATCAGTCCAATGTTCCCAGCACCATTTACTGAAGAGACATTCCTTAGAACAATGATTTGTATAAACAGTTGTTGTGTTAACTAATGCAGATAATATACAAAGAATACCTAGTTCATTTTCAGTACTCAATGAATGGTGCCATTATCATTTTTATTTTTGTAGAATATTAAAAAACCTATAAAAAGAGAAAATGGTTTATTAATAATAGATGGCAGATAATGTGATCTTGAATAGTATTTCAATGATATAAAGAATTGTGATGTAATTTGAAACTCTAGTTTTAGGACCATTAGACAAATTATTTTACAGTTGGAAATACCCCCTATTGTCACAAAAGTAATGGGAAGGCTAAGTACAGTTTCCAAATAATGGATGGATGTTGTTGCCTAGCACACATAAAGGAGTGTCCTTGTGAATTGAAATATATTAAAAGATGTTTATCATAACTCTGCAACCGCGTACAGATCAACACCCCTCCCTAATTAACATACATGACTCTTGGCTGACTTTCGTTTGCATGCTCTTCTAAAAAATTTCGTTTTCCTCACTGCTCACACATTCAGTGACCTCTGTAATCAAAAAGAAAATTAGAATCAGGTAGAAACTTATTTTTAATTATGTTGAGACTGTTAACTTAAATCTGAAGTTGTTTCTTCCAGGACTGTTTCAGCACCTGACAAATATTAATTATATGATGATCGATGGAGATCATCTATCAGACTCTGTAACAAACCTATTGCTTTTATATTGACTTAATGTTGTAAGCATCTCTCCTCTATCACTGTTCTACTTTTTCCTGGAGTTTCCTGGAACAAATATACTGTTTAAATGGGTGTCTTACCAAATCAATATTCAGATTCAATTCTCTGCATATCAAAGATTCAAAATCCATTGAGTGTGTGTGTCTGTGTGTGTGGTCAAGGGTTTCAAACCTAACACTTTTCTTTTTCTATCAAATGATTTTATAATTATTTTCTTACAACCCAACCTCAGTCATCTTTGTATAATTGTTGATCCCCCTATG